>JAHWFP010050949.1:0-35931 GCA_023313725.1 Lithobius niger | reverse complement strand
TTTTTTTAATTATTTTGTAAATCTCAAAACGCTAGGCTAGTGCGCTTTAGCGAAGCTCTAGTATGGCATAAAGTCAACGTCAATACGGCACGATACGTATTACCTTAATCCCATTGTTGTAGACGCAGTTTGACGTTAATTGCACATCATACTCTTGTTTTGATAAAGCTCTTCCAAAAAAAAAAACAAAAAAAAAAACGCACCGAATTAATTAAAAACTGTGAAATGTCACCGTCATGGATTCCAGCTCCAGTTTTGAATTTGGTTCTTTAACTGTGGGAGTTTGTGAAGCAAAAGCTACCTTTTTTTGGGGTGGAGAGGAGAAAAGGGGAGGAATGGTTGGAAGGTAAGCGTCCTTATACTAAAAGAGAGGAACAAATATTCTATTTTTTAAACGCAGTATCTATCTATGCATTCGAATTTTAAATAAAGCTTCCAATATGGAAAAAAAATATGCTAACAACAAGGCGTCCATTAAAACGTCTTGCCTACACGAGCGTAAATAACAAATTGACCCATGCGAATAGAAGTCAGTGGCGCAACCAGGTATTTGGGTTTTTTTTTATGTTGGGGGTTGGGGGTGGGGGGGGGGACACTCATTTTTATCAATTTTTTAAGGCCTTTCAAGCGTTTTAAAAGCCAATATTTCAATTAAGAATAATTTTTTTTTGTATTTATATTACACTTTTTCCGTTAGTTTCCACCACATCTCTTTTCAAGGCATTGACAGAATATAAAGTAGCTAGCCAGCTGCCCCTAGTAATCGTGTCGGCTCTCCCAGATACCCAGCAGTTCTGCAGGAAAGCCTAGCTCTTGTGAACGGTGACTTGGACCCCTAGGCTTTCCTGCAGAACTGCTGGGTATCTGGGAGAGCCGACACGACTACTAGGGGCAGCTGGCTAGCTGCTTTATATTCTGACAATGCCTTGTAAAGAGATGTGGTGGAAAACTAACGGAAAAATAGTGTAATTTATATACAAAAAAAAAGTGGGTTTAGGAAAGGAAAGCGTCTCCAAAATTACTCGCGGCAAAACAAACGTTTCTTGAAATTAAGAAAACATGTGAACGAAATGACGATATGAAAAACTTGAACAGTGTATAATACGTAGGTAATCAATTAAAAATAAAAAGAGACAGTGAAAATACACTTTCTTTAACTCTTTCACTTATTTTTCAGTAATAATATCTATCACGAGTGCTTCGTTTTTTTATCGTTGTCTCATTCCCGAGTTGCATTCCGATGCTGAAGAAATACCGAGTATTTGTGTGGTTTTTATCAGCTTGGGAATGTAACGAGGGGTTGAGAAAATTTATCGCATGTGAAACGGGAATATTTCCGAAATAAAAGTCAAACGTTTTGACTAATATTTGTACGCTGAATCTAATGGTGCAAACCGTTTGTTTGTATCTGGTACCGTTCCACAGATGATAGGATCACTTGTCGGCCACTACCACTTCATAGTTCCAGTATTTTTCTTTCTTTTAACTAATTTTTGGCCGCTGAATCTACTGGCGAAAGGCGCCTGTCTCTGTCTGATACCGTTCCGGATTCCGAAAAGGCGATGGACGGTCGGACAATCACGGCCTCCGAAAACTCCAAGCCAAACTCAACCAAACTCATCCAGTCTAGAGGCAGAGCGAAGTTTGCTGATGGGCATTCTGCGTGTTAACGGTACCCAACTGCCTCCAGATGGTTGAGTTTGGATTGGAAGTTATCGAAGGCGCCCAAAGTCGTTGTTATGTAGTTTTCCCTGCTTTCGCTATACAGGAATCTAAAAAGGCCTTGCCATCTAAGGTACGTGTAACAGGACTTAGTCATATTGTGTGAGACAAATGAAAATTTAATAAAATAAATCGTAGTACTGAAAAGAATCACTACAATTGATCAGGTTACTGCAAAGAACCACGACTCCAAATAAGGTGTAACGACCACAAATTTAACATTTGTGGGGTGGTATTGGAGTCATATATAATTTTTTAAACCGTGAGTGAGGAGGGAGAGGAGTTCATTTTTATTCTGGGAGTTTGGAGGGAGTTGGGTCATCAAAATTGTAGAGGACAGGGTCGGATTTCTCAGTATGCCCAGGTGGCCCGGGCCTATAGCGGCACTTTTTTAAGGGCGGCACGATCTTAAAACAATCGTGCTTGAGATCAGCTGACGCGAGTTTTGCCGGCGCCATTCAACTGTATAGTGATAATTTCGAAAGCAGTACCACTTACACTCCTCCATCTGTATATCTCGCTTTAATTCTTCGTTCTGGTATGCCTACAAAAATTTAAGTCCAAAAGGCAACGGAAATAGGTTATTTCTAATTACTTTGCTTTAGTAACCAAGTTGTACTGCCTTGCCAATTTTCCGTGGATCGTAAAAGAACATAAATTTTAAGAAAGGTTGAGAGGGGAGGGGGGGGGGGGAGAAGTTTTGGGGGCTTTTAAGAGCGGCAATAGGGTTGGGCGTACAGGCGGCAAGAGCTTAAATCCGGCCCTGGTAAAGGGTAGTCATTTTTTTAACATCTCCGAACCCACCCCGGTGTGACGACCGGTTCGGTCCCTAATCGACGGTAATTAAATTCGGTAAACGTTGTCTTTATTAACAACTTACGATTGCGGCCGGTAAATTCCCACAGAATCTTTTACAAGCCGCAGCGCTACAAGCTAGGATTATTAGTTGTTGGGGAGGATGCATCATTCGCTGCGATACATGTACCACTGGTGTGAGAAGCGATTTAGCGTGCGAGCAGCGCCCTCCTAAAAAGGTATGCATTAGTCGGCGGAAAAAATGGCGGCAACGAAGCGATACTCTTCTGGCTCACCTTGCTGGGATTTTGTAACGGCCACCTACTAATTCCGACGTTATCGGCTACGATCAGTTTGCCACGGATTACTAGAAATGAAAACATAAGAAACGAATGGCACCGCACACTGAATTTAAAAACCCTAAACGAATATTTTATCTTGAAAGAGGCTCATGCTCGTATAGACCTGCCAAGCGTAAGCCAGGAGGGGCAGCTGCGTTGGCTTCCCTGCAAGATCGAGCCCAAACGGCCGCAGCTCGGAGGCCTCGGGAGGGCTTCCGATCGCCGGCGCATTCTCCGTTGTTATGCAACTCGCGCTGCAATCGCACTGAAAGCCTTCTCACGCGAGTTGTACAGCCGATCAAGCAGGCCGTCTGTTAGAAAGTCTCATCCTCCCCAAACACCTAATAATCCTAGTTATATAAGCATGGCGCTGGAATCCTTTGGCCACGACGATGTAATAATCCCTTTTCCTTAACACGTTTACGAAAGCAATGACCCTGAACCATGTCGCACCAGCAGTTACGACTTCTGCAGTGGGGTTCGCGCCGTTCTTCCTGAACGGTCGAGTTTCCCGCCCAAGAAAATAACGACGGGAATTTAATTCCGACCGTTGCCGTTGGGCGGCAGCAAAGGATTGAGACTCAACATCTGGGAAAATGGCCGCTTGGGATGTTCAAAATTGCTGGCTGGTGTGCATTGGTCGAGTAGTAGGTTAGCTTCGTTGGGTAATACCCTCCCGGGAGCGGAGCAGAGGACGCCGCCTGATTGTTAAGCTCTCGTGCGGATCGGTTAATGATCAGGCGATGCTGACGCAATCAGGCCGCCGCCAAATTATCGAATCCCCTCGTGCGGCGGGTAGAACGCGCGTGCCCCCCTACGCAAATTTTCTCCCCTGCACGCGCGTGAAGTGAAACGGACGTTGGGGAGAACAACGTTTGCTACATCGGGGATACATATGCATACGTTTGCGCTTTGTCTTGCAGAGCTTTGAAGGTTCCATTTTTTAAAGTTATTATTGTTATTTTTTTGCATTGCTGTAGAACGCATGAGTAATGTGTGTATCGTTTAGCGATGTGAAAAAGAACAACGGTGGATGAAACGTTTGAATATCAGTGTCGGCGTCAAGACTGAATTGTTTAGGTGGGGAGGCGGAGGGGGGGGGGGGTCCGGCAGAGGGCACATCTGGAAACAAGTCTGAGTGGGGGGCCAAGGACTTCTTTTCGAGGCAGCCCCCTTACGCACTTTTTATTCCTTTTAATTCAACCTGAACCTAACGTAAGCCGGACCACTGCACTGTGACTGAGGTTGGCGCTAATGACCTGGCTGTCGACGCGCCATTAAGCCTCACTCCCCCTCCCCCCCCCTCAACGGAAGCTTGAATGTAGTTTACTTTTTTTTTGTAAAATACGGCCCATAAACACAGAAAATAAACTGGGCTACACACACATATTACAAAGTTGCTACAAAACTTTTTAGTTATTATTGGATAATAGGACTCATTGATAAATAAATTTTAAAAAATTTAATTAAATAAAAATAAATAAAAGCTGCTTGTAAAAAAAATCTTTGGGAAATATTGGCCGCAATTACAAGTAGTAAAAGACAACTTTTCCGGAACTCCCGCTATTCGCTTGATTTCAAGTTAAGCCTGCACGTTTTTATTGGGGTTCAGGGTTGGGGGGGGGGGGAAAAATTAGGGGGTGTTTGGCCCACCCCGGCCCACCCTGAGTGCCGTCACTGTTGAATATGTCTATTCCTGGCCTTTTTGAGCAATCTTAAATGCAGAAAGATGGTCATCGTGGCTGAGCGGTAAGAGAGCTCAGCCTGGTTGCTGGAGGTTTGAGGATCTGGTCGGACCCCTGGAAAGGGGACCTTGGCAAAGCACCCGACAGGACAGCCGGACCAGGGTAGCGTGAGAGGCTACCATGCTCCTTCAGCAGCTATGGGATGTATTCTGGCTAATTCTGGACAATCTTTCGGCCCCGACGATGATCGGAGGTTTCCCGGATCGAATCCCCTGGCTGGCAACAACCCCTGGCTGGTCACAACCCCCCTACTCGGCACAAACGTTTTATTTCAGCTGCTTTATTCTTTACATTTAAAAATTGGTGTGAAAAATCCCCGAAACGTTGTTTTTTTTTTATTGCATTTTGTCTTTACAAAGATGGGCCGTATCAGTATGGCTCAGCGGTAGGACCTCGGCGTTTCAACCAACCCTGTTTCAAAACGTATCTCCCACAGGAGTCAAAGCGGAAGTAAGAAACACTTGCGGTGAAAATTAAAAGATTTAGGTGATTTTAAACGGAACTTTGGTGCGTGTTTATGTTTCTAATGCTTGTAAATGGTAGTTTTTTTTATTGTAGAAAGCCTAGCTAAGGCCTGATTATTAAATGCTGAAATATTGATATTTCGTGCGTCAATGCTTCATTGGGAGCGTCGGGGAAGCCCCGCCCCAACTTTTGTCTGCGTACACTTCACTCCCTTTTGCTTCAACTTTAGGATAGTACGGTAATTATTTAATTTTTTTTAATACACAAAGCACGCATTTTGAAAGGTCAGATACTGGTTACACTCAAACATCCATTCAGCTGAGTAAAAAACAAAAATAATCTTGCCTGCGTACACTTCCTCTTGCTTCACCTTTGGAAAGTAATTATTGAATTTTTTTTAGTACACAAAGCACACAGTACGAAATTTAATATCCGATACTGCTTACACTCACACATTCATTCAGCTTAGCAATAACAAAAATAATCTTGCCTGCGTAAACTTCACTCCCACTTGCTTCAAGTATGAATTTAGTAATTATTGAATTTTTTTAGTATACAAAGTACGCATTTCGAAATGTCCGACCTTGGCAAAGTCCCCGCCAGGACTACCGGCCAGGGTAGCGTGAGAGGCTACCATGCTCCTTCAGCGGCTATGGGATGTATTCTGGCTAATTCTGGATAATCTTTCTTCCCCGACGATGATCGGAGGTTTCCCGGATCGAATCCCCGGGCTGGCGCCTCCCTTTACCAGATTTCTTCTCCTCTAAAAAAAAAATCTGGTAATGTTCAAAATTGAGCCGATTCAGCCATACAAGCATTAATTGCTTCGGCTGACATAAGGCTCGTCAAAATTAATTTAAATTAAAAAAAAAAATAAACTGGTTACACTCAAACATATATTCAGCTGAGTAAACAACAAACACTATCTTGTCTACGTAAGCTTCACTCCCACTCGCTTCAACTTTGGATAGTAATCATTGAATTTTTTTTAGTACACAAAGCACGCATTTTGAAATGTCCGACACTGGTTACACTCAAACATTTAAACAACAAAAATAATCTGGTCGGCGTGTATCAGTTCACTCCTACTTGCTTCAACTTTGAAAATTAATTATTGAATTTTTCAGTACTTACAAAGCACTCATTTCTAAATGTTCAATAGTGGTTACGCTCAAACATTCATTTAGCTAAGCAAACAACAAAAATACCCCCCCCCCCCTTTTTTTTTTGAACCTATAATGGGAGAAGAACGAATTTCCGGCGCCAAGTTAGTGTTGAAGCCAGTTGAAAGCTGTAATCGCTCCATGTTCATTTGGCAACCCATTTTGCGGTTTAGAAACTGCAAGTCTGGATGGTTTGCGGGGAAGGTAGGTGAAGATCGTAGGGGTGGGGGGGGGGGGGAGAGATTGGGGGTGGGAGAGGAATAAGAAGGGGAAAGGGGGAAAAGAGGGGAGAAAGCGTCCCAGTGCGGACGTTAATAATTCATCACCAATTTTCGTCTGTGGAAAGCGTAATAGCGCCGCATGCCGTTTGTCAGATGCGCTGTGGAATAATATTTCACGTTTGATGCAATGCGTTGGGAGGGGAAAGTAGTAGAAATTATTGACAGGCGCTCGTCGGAAAGGGCGGCTTCCAATTTCGTGATGAAAGTGTTAAGTGGCCCTGTCGGCGTTCCCTCTCTCGCGCTCTCTCCCTCTCGTTCTGTCACTCCTTCCTCTACTCTTCCATTCTGCCAACCCATCCCCTCCCCCCCTTTGCTGACAAGTAGTGGCAAGTCAAACAGCATTTAATGCCTTGCAGTTGAAATTGAGTGATGGGAAATTGGAGAGAATCGTGCAGAAATTACACATTATTGACCAAAGGCCGGGAGAACTGTACATTGGATTGGATGCGTGGTGGTGCGGTTTTAACAATAATGGCGTTGTTCTTGGTTCGCAAACTGGGAACGTGAAATTTGATAGGGAAAAATATCTATAATATGCTTGATGATATAAATTTTGTGAAGAACTTTCAAAATTGTGGATATTAATTTTATTTAGTATGTATGAAATGCTTTGTCTGATGATGTCGTCGATGCAGTTTTCCTTCACTCGTTTTTTGTAGAGTGCGATCATTGGATCTTTCATATTTCCTTTTGAGAATATAGGAGTCATATTTTACGACTGTTTTAAGATTTAGGATTTTATATTCTTAAGATTTTAATTATTTTAGAATTTCCTTTTGAAGGTTTTAGGATTTTATATTTTAAGATTTTAATTTGTTTGGTATTTTCTCTGCTAAATTTTATTTTGGGGGGGGGGGATGAGGCTTAATGGCGCGTCGACAGCTTGGTCATTTTATTTTGGGCCGAACGTAAGCGGACACGTCCCTGTTCCTTCCCTTCCTGCTTATCTGTGGGAATAAGCCTCTCTTATTATCTTATCATCTTATTATCTTAGAATATTTAATTTTTTCATCCTAAGCTCTAACGAACCCCAAATTTTCGACGTAAATATAATTCTTCTTGAGAAGAAAAATGAAAAGTTGCCAAAGCCAGGGTACAAGATGGCCACGACACCTTCCCCTTGACCAGCCAGCTTCAGTAGTTTTATTGTACCTTTACTGAAAGCATACAGTTTTTCTCTTTACTAAGTTTTGTATGGAAAAATTCAAGGTTTAGTAACACCCTGTATGTGGAAATAAAAAGTTGTGTAACTTTTAGGGTTCTCAGTTTTCTTATTTTGATTCTCATTCGTAGTTGGCCTATTTTTTCGTACTTTTTCTCGGATTTTTGTTTAACTGAAAAGTCTTAATTAAAATGCAAGCGAAAAACATCGTAAAACATTGCTTATCCCCCACTTTAATGTTAAAACAACTAAATTTAATTTTAAAAAAATGAGTCACTTTGCGCATATTTACTTTGTTGTATGAAGGGACACAAAGACTTAACTGCTGCTTTAGACAAAAAGGACTCGGTAATTAATGTCTAATACTTGGCGTATTACATAATTACGACCGAGTGTTAAGATTCATTATCACAAAGTAGTGTTTAAAAAATGTTTTTTTTTAAAACCAGCAATCCATTAAACTCAGATCCTAAAACTGATTCCGCTTGTTTTTCATTGGAAAAAATTCCTATTTTTTTCCACTTTTTGGTAACAACCCTTTTCCTACTTTTTTTTCTGGGCAACAGTTGTTCGTGATTGTTGTGATTTTGTGCTGCAGTCCCTGATCTCTGGTGTCGCAGTGTTGTATTTTCTGAATGAATATACAATGAATGATACCACAGAAACGTCAAAAATAAACAAAAAAAAATGCGGAACCTTCGAACCGTTCAATGGACTATTATCTCTTTCGCATAATGAGACTTTTAGACTTTGCTTTACGTACTTGTAGCTTGATTCTAAGTGGGTTTTCAGCGTCTGAGGCCGTTTTCACGATCTAAAGTAAGATCAGTGTCGAGTGTGAATGTTCTGATGAAATGCTTGCCGAGTATTTTGAAGCCATGTATACGTAGTGGAAAAATTCCTTGCAAGATATATGGCAGCGATCCAACAATTGCTCCATAACGTGAAGTAACAAATTTAGGATGTAAAGCAACTTACACAAACATTCTTACACAAAGATCAGTGCTGATGGTGAATGTTCTGATGAAACGCTTCAGTCAAGTATTTTGAAGAGTTTTGACTTCGTGAAATATCTCTTGCAAGATCTGGCAGCGACGCAACAAGCATTCCCTTACATGAAATAACAACTTTAGATTGTAAAGCCACTTACGTAAATATTCTTACACACAGATCAGTGACTATGGTGAATGTTCTGATAAATCTAGCCAAACCCTGGAATATGGGAGTTCTGTTTGGTCTCTGCACTTATTGGGAGATATTGACAACGTTGAATTTGTTCAACGGAATTTCACAGAGTACGTGTGTGGGATGAAAATAAATCCGATGCTGAACGCTTGGCAGTCCTTAAGCTCAATCTTTGGAATAGCGCCGTCTTGTGGCTGAATTAAAACAGAACTTTATACAAATTCTGTGAGGTCATGTTGATTTTCCAGTAGATGGTATTTTTTTTTTTTACCGTGTGTGAGGGTGACCGTATACGTGACCACTCAGTTTAACTTGTTGACGCTCGGACAAAGAGAGATTACAGAAAGCTTTTCTTTGGTAATCATATAGAGAATGTTTGGAACTCTCTACCTGGTGATGTTGTTGAGGTACCGACGCCTTCTGTTTTAAAAGCTAAACTTTGAAAATGTGCCTTAAAACATTTTTAGAAAAATCCTCACACAAAGATCAGAACTTAGTGATTTTTTTTTTAAACCTATAATTTATTAAATGTCATGAAATCCAATTTTTATGACTGTCCCTAATGACAAATCACAAAATACGTGCAAGGGATGCACTACTTATTCGTACCATTCCGCCCACATTAAATGTTTGCAAACAAATGTCCGTGGTTGCCTGGTGTTTCAAAACAGAAGCCAAAAGTACACAATTTCAAACACAAACCTGAAATTTCGAGATAACTACAGCTTTTTATCAACGGAACAATAAAAAAAAACACTTTAAAATTGCATAATTCAAAATTGTGCAAACGGATAGCATAATGCAAACAAAATTGCCTAAGTCAAGGCAAATAATATAAGTATTTTAAAGAGAATAATTTTTTAATATTTTAAAAAGAATAAATTTTAAATATTTTAAAAGTAGGAAGAGGAAAGCACAAGGAGAAATAGTTACATACTTCTTGTGCGTGCAGCACAATGAGGTGTCTCTCTCCTCTTCCTACTTTTAAAATATTTTAAAATTATCGTTTTAACATTTTTTAAATGTTTTCTTCACCTAGGCAGTTTTGTCTGGCGTTAGGCCGTCTGTTTGCTTTATTATGCTATTTCAAATGGTTTTGCGTTTATTCCCCTGATAATGAGCAAGAGTCAGCTCGAAACGTTGGGGTTGTGTTTAAAATTGTGCACTTCTGGCTTCTCTTTTGAATCACACTTCGTTCCGTGCCTAAATTTCCTAATGGTGTTTGCACCTACCACAATTTGCAGAAACTAATGCTGAGAAATGTGCACCGCTTTTCCCAGCAATTGGTCGGACTCGGGGTTAGTGATTACACAGGGTGGAAAACCAAATGGGCTCGAGAAGGGTTAATAAATACGGATGCAAACCTATTTACGTTGCCTTTTGGACTTAAATGGCATACTTCCTGAGCGAGGAATTGAACCCACGACCTTTGAAACCATGTCAGCATGGCTCAGAGGTAGGACATCGGCATTGCTTTAATGTCGTCGGATCAATTCTCCGCTCAGGCAGTCTGACATTTAAGTCCAAAAGGCAACGTAAATAGGTTTGCATCCGCATTTATTATTAATCGTGGTTAGTGATGTTTATAAATACTCATTTTTACATGTGTCTTCTCAAGTGGTGTTATTCAATTCCTACCTTTTATGCCACTAAAAGTCAATTAAGTGGTTCTCAGGAGCGCATGGTTTTTTTTTTTCTCGGCGCGTGAAACTTTTTATGACATTTTCTAAAACTAAGAAAATTACGATCAGCACTTTCATCAAGGATTTCCTGGAGCCGATGACCACAAAAGCTCTTTGCTCCATTTACACGATCGCCTCGAAACAAATTGAAAGGTCGTTCAGAGTCATGGCACAACTAAAAACTTGGAATCTATAGAATAACTTTTTATTATTATTTTATTATTATTAATAATAATAATAATAATAATATTATTAATAATTTTATTAATAATTTTTATTAATAATTTTATTAATAATTATTAATAATAATAATACTATTATGTTATTTTATTATTTTATTATTATTTTATCAAATGTGCAACTTTTTCATGTTCATCCTGGAATTAAAACGCAGATGTTGTACTCCACGACAAAATGTAAGCTACTGATTCTGTTTTGTTTAGTAAAACGAAACGCCATCGCCCGCATCTGAAAAATCACGATTAAAAGGTAACTAAAAAAAACAACAACAAAAAAACACCGCCCGCTCGCGTCAATTTTTTTTAGTACCATTCCCGAGAACCATTTAATTAATTTCTAGCGGTCTTATTAATTTGTACTATTGTAAATTACCCTGTACTCCCTTTAAATGGACTCTTTCTAGTTTATTAAACGTGTTTAAAGGCACGCCGTCTTCCGGTCACGTCGACTGCCCATTTGTTTAGATTATTGAGAAACTGGAACATTTCACATCGCCGCGAAAAAAGGTTTCCAAAGATTCCATCATCGTTTCGCGCAAACTTTGTCAGCATTACGCGGAGTAAGCCGTGTCACGGATATCCCCCTTCATCCTCAGTTATAGACATTTTGGCTTTCGCTAGTGAATGAATAATAATAATGTTTCTAGGACTATGGCGCTTGCCGTTTCTTGTAAAACGCGTCCATGAATCTTAATCTCTCCCCCCGCTTTACGCGAATTGAGAAAAATGTACAACCTCCGGTCGTGTTGCGAGGCGATCTTTCTTCACATCGTGCGCAAGAAACATGGAAATAAATTGCTTCCCCTTCCAGTTTTGGGGCTTGAAAACAGTAACAAAGGCGTGGGTTGTAACGCCGGAGTAAAACCCACACTCTCTCTCACTCTCTCTCAAGCAGATTTGCTGTAACTAGGAAAAATAGAACGAATACTATTCGATTTGCCTCAATGCTTGTTTAACTTTTGTCTCTGTGCTTTTTGATTCATGAGTTAGCATAAAGAGAGAAGCCGAAGAGCTTTTTACCAATCCTTGTCTTTTGGTTGTATCCTTCTTTCAAATACTTCACAGAAACACTGAGGGGGGGGGGACCCTTCCTCATTCGTGTCATCGGCCACTCACGGTCTAAAACGTTCTTGTCACCTTCATGATGGTGTTCGTCGTCGTCTTTTCTACCTTCCGCGAGACATTGCGTGTCAGTTGGGTGATGAATCTGCCCTCCTGTCCGGCCTGTCCGGGGTTTTTCAAATTTTGCATTTGCAAGAGGTACAGATATACAATAAGATCTAGATTTGTGGTTTGGTTAACACCTCTGTAATGGGTGGTGCAGTGGTAACCAAGGCTGTCGACGCGCCATTAAACATCACTTCCCCTCCTCCCCCTTCCACTTGGACTTGGAAAGACGGCCCCCTCGCCTTAATAAGGGGTCCAGATTACGGGGCCATCGGCCCAAGATAAGATTTCGTGAATGCGGCAAACTCGAAAGCTACAGATGCGATATTGTGCAGCTTTCCGAGATGTCAGGAGGAAGGAGACAATTACAACGAATGCAAAATAGGGGGAAAAATGAGCCCTTTTCCTAATAGTAAAATTGTAACAAACAAAACAGTTCAACAGTTGTCAACAGTGAACAGCATAATAATAAATATTTTTCATAATCACGAGAAGTGCGTTGTTGAGGGACTTGTTGGGCCCCTTGTTCGGTGGGGCCCCAACGTAATTGCCTCGACTGCATCGTGGGCAATAAGCCGCTGTTGACTTCTGAAAAAAAGGTTTGGGCGAAATCCGTACCGTGTATCCCTAAACAATTCCGTACCCGCGATTGAGCATCGTTATTACGCTACTCACCTAATTTGAAGTCAAGGTTGAACATCTCCACTGAATGTTTCTATTTTTCAACCTGTGGTGTAAATCGTCGAATTCCCTTTAATTTAATTTACTGTACTTAATGTATTTAAATTAACTTTATAAGACGACAAGCCAAAAAGATTCTAACAGAGATGGCACTAACTAACATGTCACACCTTTAGTATCCTCCCAATCCCAAGTAGAAAACTAGTTTGGGAACTTACTTCAAAAAAGATCGTTATCAGACACATCGTCTTGACTCGACGACTCTAATTCTCTTGACTTGAGTTAATTAGTAATTTACTTTCCGAGCCAAGTCATCTAGTTCCTTGCCAGCCAGCAGATTCTTCTCAAGTGTTGATGTCTTCCCTCGGCGTTTACGCTTGCTGCATTCCTACGTGTAAACTTTTTAACAGCCCTATACGGTTTTGCTCATTCCCACCGAGTCTGAACTCAAGAAACCAGTAAACCTCGACGCATTACACTTTAAATGGTTTCTTTGTTAACTTAGTGGCTTTTAGGCAAATGCTGATGAAAACGAGTCCGGTCGTTTCATTCCTATTGTGTGTGCAGCGCATCTTGAGTCCTGCAGTATTATTTGAGTGGCTACATCTTCCTGGAAGGAGCGGCCGCCAATTGATTGACGGCCGCCACTGTTTTGCGTAACCATCTTGGATATCAACAAGGCACTCTACTACCAAAAACGTACAATCGATTATCTGTGTTGGTTCTGCGGCGAACTCAAGATAGGCCGCGGACACTATAGATCCAGTGGCGCACCCAGAGGAGGGCGAATGGCGGGGAGGGGGGGGGGGGGGAAACTTGCCCAAAACCTGAGATTAACCTCCATTTTTGCAAGAACCTCGATATTTTTGTTCTATACTGGCATCAGACGGTCAGACGGTCCCCCTTTTCGCGTCAAGCATACGTAACGTTTGTGACATTGCAACGCTCGTAACAACCCAAATTCGTTCTCTAGTTCCGTTTTTCCTCCCCCCCCCCCCCACCTCCCCCCCCCCTCCCCCCCTCCCGTGCGAAAAATAATTTACATCGAAGCTGAACAAAGAAGTACAGAATTTCACAAATTTTCTTAATAATAAAAATAATAACTTTATTCGTAAAGAAAACGGAAGGGTCCAGAGATGGGCTTGACAACCCCTGACACCTGGCCTAAAGTAAGGTTACACAACAACAAAAAAAGAAACATACAGTTTGCTTAAGAAAATAAAATGCGGTATTTACAGTAAAAATAAAATTGAAGCTGTGAAAAACTGACGGGTTTAAAGGAACCCCAGTCGTAGAGTTTTACGTGACACAATGTGTAGGCTTTTTGTCATAAAAAGAAACATGGACGTGCCATAACCAGATCAAGCTTCGTAAAAGCATGGAAAATCACGGAAACTGTTAAAAATGCGTCAGTTTCGGACCCATTTTCGTTTTTTTGACCCTCTCTCTTTTGCCCCTCCATACAAAATTCTCTGATCCGCCACTGGCCGGATCGGATAGGATTTTGCATCTATATCTAAGCTGAAGTGCAAATAAGTTAACTTTAAAATGGATGCCTTCAAAATGGACGCCTTCAAAATGGACGCCTTTAAAATGGGGCAGTAGATGGGATTGATCTATTAATAACGCCACTCTGGTCACTTGGCCTGGAAGCCTATAGTTTGCCAATGATGTTAGACTAGAAATACGTTTAAGTCATCTACTGGTGACTTTTAGAAGCCTAAAATTCACCTGAAAGTTTAAAATGCAAACCTGCAACGACTCTACATAGACAGGCTGACTGTTCGGGGACGGATATAGTCGGGCGGGGGCGGGGAGAGGGGGAGATATCAGCCTGTTGGATGAGAAAAGAAATCGGACAAAAAATTCGAAAAAGGTAGCGTTTCGTTTTCGTCGCGCAGCGAAGCAGAAACGGCAAAGAAAACTCACTTGGATCGAATGAGCTACACACCTTCGTTCGCTCTTCGATTGAAACGATCAATTCCCGATTTTATAAACACACAGCACGTCTCATTGCATTGCGCACAGCAATGAGCCCGTCTGAGCTTGCCTCGGGGCTTTAGCCGTGACTTCATACCCTCCCCTTCTCCCCCCCACCCCAGAACTATACTCCACCCCCCCCCAACAAACCCCTCCCACGCACTTCCTCGACCGTACATTCGTTCATTCGTTCTAGTCCGCTTCCTTTCAAATCATTCAAATCAGGTAGAAGAAAACCTGTAAGATGCAGACTTGAGTCCCGTAAGAAGATTTGTGGAAAATTGGAGAAACGAATTAAAGGAAATGGATCACTCAAAAATAGTTTCTGTGTATGTCGGGTTTTTCGTTCGAGGGTGTGTGTTTTTCTCTGGCCAAGCCGCCTAACAGCGTTGTAGGACGTACGGATGGCTGAAGATGCTGATAGGACAATTGCGCATTAAAACTAAACAGCAGTACGACCATATGTCGAAATAAGCACTCCGTGCAACGATCAGCCACATACCTCCTCCCCCCCCCACCCCCTTTGTTTGTTGCTCGCTCCTGGTAAAAAAAAATCAATAAAATTTAGCATGAAGTTCCTGGGATATAAACTCTCAGATGTCAATACAAGGTGGTCCACAAAAAAAACTGACGACCCAACATTTTCTAAGTCCAATTTTTTGTAGTTAGCACCCCTCAAAACCAGGAGAAGAGAGAAATCAAAATAATGAGACGAAAGATTTCTGTCCTCTCCTGGTTTTGAGGGGTGCTAACTAGAAAAGTTGGACTTAGAAAAATGTTGGGTCGTCAGTTTTTTTGTGGACCACCCTGTATTAACCAGACATCATTAAACTGACTTTAATCATTTTTTCAGAGAAATAAATTAGAAATTGATGTGCAACTTAAAAGATGTATGGGTAAATCTACACGTAAACTTCACGCGTCATGTCTTCCAATTGATGATTGACGGTAGACAAATTCCACCGATACACCAACGTGTGGGTCGAGTCACAGCTTATTAAGCATAGAGCGCACGCACATTCGCTCAGGCCGGAAGTTTCGTGTGGCCGATGTACGAGTGTAGCTACACTGTTAAAAATTAAACCGGAAATTAGCAGTACAAATTAAAAGAGCTGGTAATTTGTTTACACCTCTTGTAACACCGATTAAAGGAGAGATAAAAATAAACACTAGCGCGAAATACTTACTGTAACGAGCGTTAAAAGTAATGCAAGGCGCCACACGAAGCAAACAATACTTCGCGGTGCACCTTGCCATTATACGAGCTGTGCGCGCCTGTCCAATTGCCGCCTAAACACCGGAACTGGCCAAGCGCCAACAGCAGTACAGCGAGCAAGCACAGCTGTTCAAACCAGTTGAAACCGGATCAATGCAGTGCTGTGGTCATGTGATGTAGAAAGCAGTGACATTTGCCGCCATATTGGCACCAGATTGGTACCAGTATGGGTTTTGCAGGCATAACTACAAGGTGCACTACATAAAACAACGGAAGAGCGGATTTCTTAGGCTTAAAATAACGTTGTTTTCTCCAACAACAAAAATCGCGCGTTTTAGATCTAAGAAATCACTCTTCACAGCATCGGCTTCAGTATGACGCCCTTATGCTTTTCTCTGCAGTGCCCCTTGCAGCTAACCCATTAAGGCTCCAGCATAGAGTTATATACAATAATACTACGTCCTGTCACTGCTCTATATCCTGGTGGAAACGTCGGCTGCAGCTCATATAAAAGGCATCAGGAATAAAGGAACACCAGTTGGTATCCGGAGGAGCAATTGAAAGGATGGTCGTCTCATACTGCTTAGGGTCAGTCTGAGTGATTAAAAGCCTGAACTGATGTCTATAGTGTCCGCGGCCCATCGTGAGTTCGCCCCAGAATGAACACAAATAATCGATTGAACGTGTTTGGTCGCAGAGTGCCTTGTTGATATCCAAAGTAGTTACAAAAAACAACGGCAGCCGTCGGTTAAAGCCGCCCCCTCCCGGAAGACGTAGCCGATCACAAAATAAGTGCAGGACTCAAGATACGCCGCGCACACTATAATATGTGGTACTTAGGGTATAGTTCCCTATCTATACCATACGGTATGAATTGGAATTGAGTTCCGAACTTGCTCTTAACGATCCTTGCTCAGTCCTTTGCCGTGGTCTAGGGCTACGAAGATCGGTGTACATCTATTCGGTCCAGCAGGCATGGCCGGAAGACCGAGGCTCCATTCGTGTAGGGACTCGAACGTGGGAAAACAACCTTTCACCCCGAGTCAATCTGATAATTGGCACGAAACCAAGTTCCTTATATACGTGCGGCATTTATCCCAGTCGCGGGTGGCTGCCTTCAGTGGGGCCCTGACTCAGTCACAGGCTTAGCCTAAGCATGGACGGTAAACTAACTGGCCCGATCTACAACGAATTAGAGGGGGGTAGACAAAATGGACGCCACGACCGTCTCATTCCTTGAGGTCCGTTCGAGAATTGGCAAATCGTATCTGTGAATTTTTGTACGGAGAGTCGCGACATCTATTGGCATTTAGTGGCGGTTTTCAAATATAATTTTAATTTTACGTAGATTTGCTTGACAGATTTTTATTATATATTAAAGTATTTTTAAATCGTTTTTAAATTATCACTCAGCCACATTAAGCTATTTTTCTGCGTTTGGAAAAAAAAAAGCGACACGTTCGTGTATCCAGAAAGCGTCGCAAGGGAAGGAACGTTGGCATTATGTACGGACGGTGTCGCCCTCGGTTGACAGAACGAGGAAACATAACGAATCATCGCGTAAGTGGCGTTTTCGGCGGCCATATTGCCATACCCAGTCGCGTATGCTATTTTTCATCCAAGGTCCGACCAGTACTGTAGAGAGCCCTGGCCTAAGACATGGCGCTGCACCACTGGATAGCAGCAGAGTGCACCGAGGTTCATGTTTGTTTTCAATTACGTTTCTTCGTTAGTGATAATTACCACCCAACCTTCCCTCGACACACACACACATCCATAAAAAAATCAAAACAATATTAATTAAAAATCAAATTTAAGCACGGGGGTTAAAAAAAAGCAAATAGAATGCCTTGCAAAGGCCATTTTGGCCGGTTCAGTGTCCAAAAAATGCACCATTTTCTTGGATTAACCGCCCCGCGGCCCCCCCCCCCCCACCCCAACTTTATTTGTTGTTCCATTAATACTTTTTTCCCCCATTTTACCCAAATGAACTTGCTTTTGATTTCCCAGTGTTTTTTTTTTTTGGTATGTTTTTGTTTTTTATTTGATTTGTATCTTTTACCATGCATTTTTTCCATGATTTTTTTTTCGTCGTTGCGTTATTGTTTCAATGAATCATGCTCATATATTGAGCGTCTCAACTAAATAAATTAAAGATAAGTTAATTGGGTTTATTTTACTGCTCTCTGAAACCTTTATGAATTAGATAGCCTTAAATTTAATTCTAATTTAGTTCTAACCCCAGAAAGATTTGGGATTTGTTTAACATCTCCAATGTGTGGTGCAGCGACAACCCGGACCAGTACATTGTGTCTGTGGTGGGGAGGTAATGACCTAGCTGTCGGTGCGCCATTAAGCCTCAATCCACCCCCCTCCCCCGAAAAAAAAAACAAGAGCACACAGTCGGCTCTAAAGAAACGTTTTTTTTGTGAACTTTGGATAGCATCGGGATTAGAGTTAGAACCGGCTCCTATTTAACAAGAAATAAAAGTCAGCCCCTGACTGGCTATGAAAGAACCACGGTAGACATCCAGCAAACAGTAAAATTTTCAGCAGTTTATTCCTGCCTTGATCACTTTCTCTGAAAAATTAATAAACACAAAAAACATAAAAACAAAAGCTGCACCAAACGTAGCAGTCATCACGTCTCCATATTGAGCAGTGCCTTGAGCAGGGGCCACGTTTGGTGCAGCTTTTGTTTTTATGTTTTTTGTGTTTATTAATTTTTCAGAGAAGGTGTGTAGTGATCAAGACAGGAATAAACTGCTGAAAATTTTACTGTTTGCTGGATGTCTACCGTGGTTCTTTCATAGCTAGTCAGGGACTGACTTTTATTTCTTGTCTTCACGACCACGAAGCCAATTTTCGCCATCTTCTATCGGCTCCTATCTGATTGGAGGCTGGGTTGCTAAAAACTAGGCTACTGCTGCTTACTTTGTGACGGGGTAATAAAAGTAAAAGAGGCTACTTAAAATTGTGTGGATGGTGTGTCAGCAACGCGTCATTGCATTATATCTGCTGACAACGTAAGCCTTTTATATTGATCTTTATGTTAGATTTGCGTGCACCCTGTATTCTTCTCTTGCCGTATTCTTTACTACACGTAAATACTAATGGAAATTACATACGTGTTATGGAAGGGTTGAATTGCATCACTTTGTTTATTTCTGCCTGTCACGTGTTGCCGGGCAACCGTGGGTCAGCACGGCTCCATTTGGTCTTGAACTTTTTTAAAGTTGTGTTTTTGAAAATATGAAATCGAGTCGTACGAAACAACACAGAAATGATATGAATAATTATTGTTGTTTTAGAAGGCGTGCTTTCTGCAACCAAAAAAAAAAAAACCGCTGATGAAAATAGAGGGCTAGGTGGCCTGATGGTTAGCATGACCGCCTCATGTTCAATATTGTGAGTTAATTTTTTCGAAATTTAATCGAAATTTAATCGAAATTTAATTTTTTTGTTTTTGTATCATGTCTAAAAAACTGTTGCTTTCCCCATTTCGATCGGCAAAGTACGATTTTGCTAGTCTTTTCTGTGGATTAATCATGATTTTGTTCCCGCTTATCTTTGTACTTTTTACATAATATTTTTTTTATAGTTATGTACACTTTTTTTGTAACGATTTGTCGCAAGTAGTCCTATTTTTTTGAATGTTTTAATTTTTTATCAGTGTTCTTTCTGCATTTTGTTTTGCATTTAAACGTGCCTCTGACCCACACGCGGGCATCTGCTCATGTTGTGTCTGGGATGTCACTTCCATAACTGGCTTGTTTATTATATTGAAAATAATCTCAACTCAGGTCCCGGGCTCGATTCCGGCCTCAGCCAGCCACTCCTGGCATTTTCGGAAAGAGAAGGGCCCTGTGATGTCTCGTGCTCATGTCGACTGTAGCGTGTAAAAGAATCTAGGAAATTCCGATGGGATTTACCTAGCAAAATTGTCCCTCTCTCCTTTTGGTGCCATGGCTATTAGCTAAGGCTACTTGCGCGTCAAAAGCTAAAGCTCGTGGGACTACAATTTAACAATTTAAATCAAAAACGCAACGTGAATATGTTTACATCCGTATTTATTTATTGAAGATTAGTGATTAATTACGCAACAGTAACGAATCTCGTAGTGAATGTTGTCGGAGACCATGAAATACTGGAAGCAATACGGTTAAAAGAAGAAAATATTACTTAACCCCTATACATGATGTCGTCCCCTTGTTAATTAAGTCCCCGAGGCACCCCAAGCAAAGCGAGCAGCAACGGCTGAGTGAGTCAGGGACCTTTTCTGCCAACCAAGTGAATGCCGGTTCGAAATCCGTGACTGGCCTAAAAAAAAGTCACCAGAAGTAAATCGCACCTGAAAGTATTGCATATATTTCTGACACTAAAATGTGGTCACGATACTATAAGGAACTCTCGAGGAACCGTCTGAAATATATGCGAGCACCTAGCGTGCCGGCTGCTCCATGTTGGTTGTTTTTTTTTCTGTCGAGATGGCCCACACGCTGGTTTTCACTACATTCTCCGTATGAAACGACAGGAGTTTGTTTATTTAACTGATTGAATGTTTTGTCGACGTTGTAGTGACTTGTCTTTTTCGCGTATGGGCAAAAATTCGTCAAATTAACACAAATCGTTCTAGGTAATATAAAGGAAAATAATTACAAATAAGCCATCAGCGAAAATCGTGTGCTAGAAATGACGTACCAATGTAAGCCACCGTTAAACCATGCGCAATGGCTGTTTGCCGTGACGTCACCATGAGTTAGCCAATGACGAACGAGAACAACGGCTGTTTGGCCGTCTGATTGGACTAGCCTAGCCACGTGATATGCACGTCACAGCAAACAGCCATGGTGCGTGGTATAGTAACGGTGCACATATGCGTTGTTTTAACGCGCGTTGACGCTGCGTTACCGCATTTGCGGCTTGGTTTACGTTACTTCTGTTGGGTACTCCACACACACACCTCGTCGACGGTGCGTGAGGCCGCACGTCGCTGGTTTTTTTTTCTAGCCCCCCACCCCCCCCCCCCCGGTCAATGCAGCGGTAACGTAGCGTTAAAAAAAACGCACCTACGTCTCTCAGTACCTTGTGTGACTTGTTGAGAGGTGCGCACATCCGTCATTTATCGCAAAAGCGTTACCGAAAATGGCGTCCAATTTCGAAGAAATAGACATGGAATTGTTTATTGAGGGAGTAAAGAACTACCCTGAAATACGAAATGTTGCTGCAGAAATGATTGAAGACTCATTGGGAAGTAATTAAAGGACCTATCCGAATTTTTTAGTTAGTTTGCAAAGGTAGTATAATATATTCCCCTGGTACGTCTTAAATCAGTAAATGAATACACCAAATATCTTCGCATTGGTTTGGATATATATTTTTTGTACACGAGGTAGGCCAAAAACCTAATATCGTCTCATTGGTTTCAAAATACAACTTTTTGTACACGGGATTAGCAAAACGGGTTGCGGCTGAATGCGTATACTGGCCGTTCACGGTCATGTGTGCATTGATTGCTAGCGTCAACGCAGCGTCACCGCGGGTTAAAAAAAAAACGCATGTGTGCATTGATTGGCTATGTCAACGCTGCGTCAACGCAGCGTCAACAAAACGCAAGTGTGCACCGAGCCTTAAACGCTTACGTATTTTTATTCGAGTGCTATGACGCCGGATTCGAACCAGCTAACACCAGAACACTGCCAAACCGCTTTCACCGATGTCTGCTCAAAAATATGTACATAACATTTGTAGTCAATGGTGGGTGCCATAACATTAGATTCTTAAAAGTGCCTATTAACGAATGACAGGCTGCAGCACCTAGCGCCATCTACCATTCGTTAGTTCTCTGTAGCACTGGGTTTAACAAGCGATGGAGTTGGCAACGAAATTTATTTTTGCACAACAGACTAGCCACGTGCGTCCGTAATTATTGAATGTAAAGTTGGTGCGTCCACGTGCACCAGGGAGCAACCGGTCAAGGTTAACGATATCACTGTCACTAGGTGGCGCCCATCTAGCGGTTCGAAATTTGCGTTTCAAAGCGGTCGATATATAGAGAAAAAAAGCGCCCGTGATGTCGTTAGGCTTAACTTTGCCGCTTGCTTCCTGGTGCACGTGAGCGCACCAACTTTACACTCAATAATTAAGGAGGCACGTGGCTTGTTTGTTGTGTAAAAAGAAATTTATTTGCGTGTTTCCTTTGCCTGTTGAAAGTAAGGGCTAGACAGCACTAGATAGCGGAAAATGGCTATAGATGCGCAGCTTGTCATGTGGTGGCAACCCCCCTTTAAGTAAATATCAAGCACTCGTTTACGTCACAGATTTAAAAAAAAAAAATAGGTATACAGGAATACAAAAATAGGCCAGAGAGAATACAGCTTTAACCGAAAACTGCTTTTTGTGAAGGACGCTATTTGTGACTGCCCGTTATGGAAATTTTTGTTTTATCTGCCGTGATACTTTCCAGTTCCAGAACACCCCATGACGAATAACAAAATAGTTGACTAGTCACCGAACAATTCAGGTGACTACCCCAGTAACGGTAACGTTGTGAACACCGTGTGTTCACCAGTAAATTTCGAACAAGCGCGATTTCAAAAGCCAATGTCGAACCCCCGCTTCCACGCGAAGTGCTCGCTGCTTGTATCGATCTGACTTTCGTTGCCACTAGATGGCAGCACCGTCCAAAGGCGGCTTTTGGGGAAAGATGTTGTCCGTTGCTAAAACCCGTGCGGCCTGCCTTATAACATTCCGCGTGCCAAATTACAGCTACGCGCAGATCATCATCCGAGCAATTACAGTGCCAAGGTCGGCTGCGGTGGTAGCTGCGTTCCTCGCGTAGCTGCTGTCTATGTTGGCTTTGTGAATAGTACACGAGACAGAATCAAGTCAACGATTGTGTCGTCACAAACCGGAATGATTCTCGTATTTTAAAATCACAATTTATAATTTTCTAGGCTAGTGTCTTATAATTTTGCTTCGGCGATCTATTGGAATAATTAATTTTAATTTTTACCGCATTAGTCTATTAGATTTTAGATCTCATGGTAATTATTAGAAAATTAGTAGATGTACACACAGAGATGAAACGTCATGATTATTGTACGCGCGCAATGCATCATTTGGTGACGGGTCGTTAGTAAATAAAGTTCCATTATATTCAACAGAAAATCTCCAAGACGCCACATTTTAAAAAGGATTTTTAGCAAGGGAAAGGGTAAGGAAATAGACCTTTGGGCCGTACTTGATGTGGAGGATCGAGAAAAATGGCGCTGGGAGGTATATCCCTTTAACCCAGAAGAAAATACCATGCCTAAGACAAGGGTTATTTTTTTGTCATGCATTTTGTAGTTAGGCGATTACCACTAAAACACACTAGCTAGACTACGTTGCGGCACTTTGCCATGTACCGCAACCATTTGTTAGGTAAATACATACAGATGCAAACCTATTTACATTGCCTTTTGGACTTATAATGTCAGACTGCCTGAGCGGGGAATCGAAGCCACGACCTTTGCAACCAAAGACCGAGGTATTTATGCGTTTATTTATTTATTGGCCGGCCGTGTCCGTATGGCTCAGCGGTAGGACCTCGGTCTTTGGTCCCAAAGGTCGTGGATTCGATTCCCCTCTCACGCAGTCTGACATATAAGTTCAAAAGGCAACGTAAATAGGTTTGGATCTGTACTTGTTTAATTTTTGTTGAGCCCTCGGCTTTCCGTCCATTTGTTGGTAACTGAGCTACTACCTAAATTGTAGCCTTGAAATATTTAATATTTTTCCATATACCAGGGGGTACACAGGAAACCAGTTACAAACCCAAACTGCCCTTATACCTTTAGTTAATATAAAATTATATTTAGATGTAGGTTACGTCCGTACCATTACCCAGTGTTGGATTGGGCCGTCCGGAAAACCGGACCCCCCCCCCCCCACTAGTTACGCCACTGCCGAGGGTTCCCCCCCCTCCCCGGTGCTAGTGTTACGAGGCCTCTGCAATACATTCCCAGGGGGTCCCAATCCCTCCTAGTCCGAGCCTGCTATTACCTCTCTGAAGGAACTGTCTAAGGGCGCGTTTACGCAACGACTATCCTTTGCATCCTCGCAGCTAGAACCTAGAAATCATCTGAAATTCCAACGTGGCGGCGGTTTGAGCTCCGCCGGCTCGAAACTAAAACCAATGATGGAGTTTAAAACCGGCTGGGTAATTGTTTCGTCAGGAAGAATTTCTCATCTTATCGTCACGGGTTATAGGACTGCAAGCATTTACCCAAACGATGTCGGATTTAGTTAATCCAGGCAGCGTTGTTACCATGGCCATCGCGTTAAATTCTAGACTGCGAGAATGTAACTTAGGCGAGTCGTTGCGTAAACGCGCCCTAATTTAAACATGCTATAGTTCATCCAAGAGTACCTAAAAAGCGCCAGGGGTCCCACTTGTGACAACCACTTTACTGTGATATCCACTGTGATATCCAGATGAGTTCCACTTTCTTCGCGTAATTGGCATGCCAACGTACTTAAAGAGTGCGTTGTAAATACTCGCTAATGCAACCTAGGCCTAGTTACTCGAATAGGCCTGATTACCGAAAGATACGATAATTACTACGCCTTAGCACGCAAATAATACAGGCCTATAGTTACATAGGCATACATATTATATAATATATGATATACGTATATAATATTATATATATTGGCATATACACAGGTCTTGTATTTCGTACCAACGTCCAGGTACGAAACTACAAACCACCTAATTAGTAACGTGAGTTGATTATTAGACTAGGTTTATTGATTGAAATAGCCTAAGGGCTAAGCGAATTGGGGCTAAGCGAAATAGGGCTAAGCGAATTGGTCATATGATTAGACGCTGTTTTGTGTCTAGAGATATCCTTACATTGGTAAGGGCATTTAATGTTTACGTTCGACCTATTGTCGAATATGCCAGTCAAGTCTGGTCTCCACACTTAGTGAAAGACATTAAAGTGGTTGAGTCGGTCCAAAGAACGTTTACTAAATTTCTTCCTGGTTTTTATAATGTTCCATACAAACAGCGGTTAAAACGTTTGGGGTTAGCCTCTTTGGAACTGCGTCGATTACAAGCAGATCTATGTCTAACTTTCTCCATTCTACACGGACTAGTTGATGCAGACCCAACAAACTTTTTCTGTGTCCGAGGTAATGCATATACCAGAGGACACCCATTTAAACTAACAGTCGCAAAAAGGAAAAGAGACTGTACAAAGTTCTTCTTCTCAAACCGTGTAATACAGCCATGGAACTCCTTGGCATCCGAGTTGGTGATGTCGCATAGTCTTCATCAGTTCAAACTGGGTCTCAAAAAAGTTGATCTTTCCATGTTCGTAAAGTGTTTTTGATCTTATTTGATCTTTTATCTGTACTTAAATTTTTAATCACTAACATTTCGACGACGCAGCCCAATGGGTCTAGAATTTGAAAATATTGTTTAAAATTTGTAGGGGCTGGTGTTAGAGGGTAATGTTTTATCCCTTCCAGTTTCCTTTTACCATTTGTTTTTGGTAATAAAGCTGTTATATTATTATATAGCGCTTAATCAGCAGCAGTAATAACCCCCACATTAGCTACGGAGCTAACAGCTGGATACGGTCGTTGAGCTAGGTACAAGGGGCACTGAATAAAAAAAAGGAGGTAAAAAACAACGGCGTCTTTAGTCAAGCCGATTCTGTGACGACGGCTTTCTTAAGCCTGAGAAACTTTTTGTCCTCCCCCCCCCCCCTTCCTTTGCTTTTCCAACTCTGCGTCTGAGGTTACACGCTTTTTGGCAAGCCTCGTGGGATGGACAGGACGGCAATAAATTACGAGCTATTAAAGGCACTGTTGAGGAATGGCACTCGGCGTCTCGCCGCAGTCGCCGTGAGGAGGTGGTGTTGGCGCTTTTGCGCATTGGTCACACTCGACTTACTCACTGTTTCCTTTTGTGGGGGGTTGACCCTCTTGAATGTTATTGGTGTCGGCGGCCACTTACGGTCCGGCACTTCCTTGTTGATTGTTGCCATCTTGATGGTTTTCGTCGTCGTTTTCATCTTCCGCATGACATTGTGCGTCAGTTGGGCGATAAGTCTGTCCTCCTGTCCGGTATTTTTCAATTTTTGCAGGAGGTACAGATGTATGACAAGATTTAGATTAGGGGTTTGAATAATATCTCTGTAATGTGTGGTGCAGTGGCAACCCGGACCACTGCACTGTGACTGAGGTTGGCGCTAATGACCAAGCTGTCGACGCGCCATTAAGCCTCATCCCCCCCCCTTCCTTTGCGCTATGAAACACCACCAAGGTTGTAAATTGGAAAGAAAAGAATCCACTTGCCAAAAATTGCAGCGTCTGCCAACAAATCAAAAATGAAATTGAGCATTTTTAGATTCAAGAATCCGTTGTCACAGCATCAGGGTTAGCCAGTTTTTTTCCGCCAAGTGGTTAAAACCACCATGTTTTTACCCCATTGGCCGAAAAATATGGGAAAATTCTACTTGAAGTCAAATAACAAAAAAAAAAAAAAAAACAGTCAAATATTGGCAAATTAAAAAGCTCCCCTTGAAAATGTCGCATCGTTTACTTTGCAAAATTAATATTAACTTCATTTCTTATTTACCTTTCTTACGCTTATTTTCACTGCAAAAGATATTCTTCTCACAATATCCATGCAAATTTATGCAGCCGACTGTCGGAAATTTGCATAGATATTGTGAGAAGAATATCTTTTGCTGTGAAAATAAGCGTATCAAGCGGCTTCAGTGCTCGTTTTTTGCCAGTTTTAGCCGGTAATAACCGGGGGGAAAAAACAATAAAAACCATGTTTTTGCCACTGTCCCGGAAAAAAGCTGTTTTGCCGGCAAAAAAACCAACCCTGCGCCGCAATTGGCCAATCTACGCGAACGTTTTTACCTCTGCGTATATTATGCAGTGCCCCTTGCAGTTATCTCACGGACCGACTCCAGATACAAAGTCATTAGTGACTAAAGCATTACTGTCAAGGCTCTACTGCTTTGATGGGGGGGGGGGTGAATTGACGCAAAAAGGCACGTCAACAGGGAGGCCATTACGACCCAACCTCAGCCAGCCCAGGATGCCACTGCGCCACACGTTACAGAGATGTTAACCAAACCCCAATTCTAGCCTTTTCGTAAATCGCACCTCCTGCAAAAATTGAAAAATCTCGGACGCGAGGGCAGAATCATCGCCCATTTGACACGCTTCAACAAAACAGAACCAGGCGGACAGCTGGATTCCCTTGACTAGCATATTTATTTAAAACAATTAAATTTTCGTTCCCCAACGGGAACTTCCCCAGAATCTAAAAAACACACACAATAACACAATAAATTAAATGGCCAATCCAACCCCCACAAAACAGCAAAATATGTAGTGTACATACCAAAACACAGCAAACATCGTGGGCAGCAGCCATGTCAAAAGGATTAAGTTAAAAGATATGTTTGCTGTGTTTTGGTATGTACGTATTTTGCTGTTTTGTGGGGGTTGGCCTGGCCATTTAATTTATTGTGTTATTGTGTGTGTTTTTTAGATTCTGAGGAAGTTCCCGTTGAGGAACGAAAATGTAATTGTTTTAAATAAATATGCTAGTCAAGGGAATCCAGCTGTCCGCCTGGTTTTGTCTTGTTGAATACACTTGCTCACCTATTATATGCGTGGCGTATCTTGGGTTCTGCAATCATTTTATGAGCGGCTACCTTCTCCTGGAGGGGGCGGCGTTAATTGACGGCCGCCATTGTTTTTTTTAACAATCTTGGATATCAACAAGGCACTCTGCTACCAAAAACATACAATAGATTATCTGTGTTCGTTCTGCATCGAACTCAAGATAGGCCCTTTAAGTGAATTTGACACGTTCTGTCTCGCGGAAGGTTAGCGACGAACACCATAAAGATGGTGACAAACAACAAGAACGTGACACACAGTGAGTGGCCGGCGACACCAGTGACTAAGGAGGGATATCCCTCCCACCCCCCTCAAAAGAAAGCAATGAGTAAGGTTGATGTGACCAATACGCAAACGTCTTCCCAACGAATTTTCTACTGTCATACAGCGCCATCAGGGCGAGCACAACTTACTACTGCTGCAACCCCCTACGGGAGGATTTGTGCAACGATAATTTTCTCGTTCACTAACTTTTACTTTGTTAATACTAAATCTTCTGGCTGATTTTCGCCTTTACCGGAGCATGCGGCTCTCGAGTTGTCTATACATAGTAACGACGAGTTGGCTACGACGCGGACGCAGACCCTCTCCTCGAGCCTCATGACACGAATTACGAATCGTGCGGCATAACAGCGTCGATTTTTTGACAACAGGAAAACAATTTTTTACTATAGCACAAAACGGCGGACTAATTTCTGAATGCCAGCATTCGATGGTTTGTTTTCGATTCGATAACCATGAAATACAACGTCTCGTCATATTTCGAATTCTCGTTGCGAGCTGTATTTTACCCTACCGTCGTCTGATGACTGCCGGAAGCTGTTCTTTGTGTGAGAACAACACAAAGAACAATAGAACAAGTTAGTAGCAATATTTAAAATTACGGTTGCACGTTGTTCTTTATCCGTGTTGTTACTATAATATATTTAATTTGTTATGTACTGCCACACGCTGCCACATTCATTTAATAGAAAGTGAAAATTAATCGTAAATAAATAACGGTTGCCTAGCAAATAGTGTTCGGCGAGCGAGAAGGTCTCGTTGCGCCCCAAGGGCTCGTTTACGCAACGACAGTTTTCTCGCTCACTAGCTTTTACTTGATCAATACTAAATGTGATGGCTGCTTCTCGCCTTTACGCGACTATGCGGGTTTCGAGTTGTCTATGCGTATTAGTAACCATGGCAACGACGCAGACGCAAATCTTTTCCTCGTGCCTCGTGACACGGCGTACGATGCTTGCAACATTTGAGCGTCGATTTTTGACAAGAAAACAAGTTTTACTGCAGTAAAAGACGACGGAATGTTTTTTATATGCCGACATTCGATGGTTTGTCTTCGATTCGATAGCCACGAAATTGGACGCCATGTTGGATTTTGAATTCTCGCTGCGAGAAGCCATTTTATTCTACCGACGTTTGATCATTGCTAGAAGCTGTACTTTGAGGGAGAATAGCAAATTTTTGAAACAGTGTGAATGACAACAATCTTGTAGCAATGTTTAATATTGCTGTAGCACTTTGTTCTTTATCCGTGTTGTTATTTATAATACATACAATTTGTTATCTATTACCGCATTCATTTATAGCAACGGGAAACTAATCATAAATAAATAACGGTTGACTAGCAAATAGTTTTCGGCGAGCGAGAAGCTCTTGTTGCGTAAACGCGCCCTAAGGGCGGGTTTATGCAACGACTCGCTTTTGCATTCTCGCAGCTAGAAGATGGAAATCTTCTGAAAATCCAACATGGCGGCGGTTTTAGCTCCGCCGGCTCGCAACACATAAGTTCAGAAGTGACTGGGAAAAAGTTTTCTCCCGGAGAAATTCTTTATTTTATTGTCACGGATTAAAAGGGGGGTGGGGGGAGATGAGGCTTAATGGCGCGTCGACAGCTTGGTGCTTGGGATTAAAAGGCTGCAAGCATTTATTTACTCTAACGATGTCGGGTTTAGCTTATACAGGTAGTGTTGTTACCATGGCAATGACATCTTTGCCATCGCGAGTAAATTCTGTTGCGAGTTTAATTTCGGATTTCAACTTTGAAATTGTACCACCCCAGCAAGGTTACGCCGATGACGGCATTTGTGAAATCTGTCAAGTTCAAGATCCACATGACGTCAAATTGTAATGACCCATTGTCAGTTTAAAATAATTAATATTCATTGTTAGTTGACATGATGGTATTATATTAATTGTTGTAACAATGTTTGGCTGTAAATTGTCTGTATACTTAATGTTTGACGTCAATTGTAACGGCTCGACCTCGCTTGGTCTTCTGAATTGAATTTATTACCAGAGCTGTGGCCCTAAGCCGTACGCTCTATTACAAAATAGTACAACAGGATACAAAATACCAAAATACTGAATACCACAACTGAATACCAACTGAATACTGAATACCACAACAAAGGACCACAACTTGCTTCGTCAGTCAGCCATCACACTGCCCCACACTCTCGTTCACTCTCCTTTCACCATGGCACACAACTCCAGCACCTGAACCAGTCCCACGCTGTTCAATGAACACTCTTGCCCACATACTGCACAGAGACTTAGCCGCAATCTTCGCCCTCTTGGGAATCCAACCCAGACACTGAGGAGTGGGAACTCACATAGCACATCACTTAAAGTAAAATCTTCGTTGCTCGTGAGTAGTTTGCAACGGCTAGGAGCCGACTAAGGGATCCACGCCCCCCTTCAAGAGATAGCAACTGGGACAGCGTTGGGTGGGTCTCACCCCACCGCACAATCGCACCCCTCAGCCGCGAGTGCAAGTGACATGTAATCAAAAAATGCTCCACAGATACTTCCACGCTGCAAGTTGTGCAAATCGGCGAAGCCACCCACCCCAGCCTATACTGATGCGCCAGGAGCAGGGTGTGTCCTGTGCGTAACCGGGACAGTATCCTCACAGCCCATAGTGGAAGGTAATTGAGAACCGACTGCAAATGACAGCGGGGCTGGAGCTTATGTAGCTCACGCCCAGTGCTGGCTCTCTCCCATTCTATATTCCACTTGCGAAGGAAATAATCTCGCAGAAATGACATCTTCATCCTAACTGACGAGGCCAGACACACACCAAGAGTGTCCTCGCCAAGAGCTTCCCTGGCAAGGCCGTCAGCCAGAACATTACCTGGGTCATCAGCGTGACCCTTCACCCATTCCATGGTCACTACACCCATTTGCTGAGCAGCTCTGAGTTTCCAGCAGATGGAAAACACAAGAGGATCACGTAGATCTAGATTATGAATCGAGCGACGAACGACCAACAGCGCAGATTTCGAGTCAGTATAAACCGTGAAAGAGGGCAGAAGCAAATCCAAAGCCACGTCCAGAGCTATCGAAATGGCTACAAGCTCGCAGTGAGTACTTGACCCCACCGCCTGAACCCTACGCCTCAGACATACCTTCAGTGACGGAACCGTAACACCTATGCCTCCTGTCCACTCTGACTGTTGAAAGGAGGCGTCACAATATACCGCACAGTCCGTGCTTCTGTAGGAAAGCACACTCTGCAACTCTGGGCACCAACTCCACGGACTCGGCGGGATGATACTGGCAACATCCAACAAGCTCCCATTAGAGAGCTCTAGTAACAGGGTAGCACCATGCCCAGCAACTCCAAGAGCCTCGCGAGCCCTCGGACCAAGGCTACAGTAGTCCCGTAAGACTCTGCCAACCGGGTCCACAACTCCTCTGCTAACATTCCGCAGGCAGAGAGAAACCAACAGCTCCTCAGAGCGAACATGCAATGGTGGCTCATTTCCTTCTACCCATAAAGCTTGCACAGACGTTGAGACCAGACAGCCCGTGATAACTCTCAAACACTCATTTACAGTAGTTTGGAGAGACTCGATGTGTCTCTTCGCCGTGCACAGAAACGGCAAGTGATAGTCTAAAAGAGACCTAACGAACGTCCTGTACACGGCTAGCAACGGGCCTCGTTTCAGATTCTTCTCCCGTGCTAGTTTCCGCAAGATAGAGGTACGAGCCTGGACTCTATCTCTCAAAGCCCGGACATGGCCACTCCACTCTAAGCGCTCATCCAAAAGGACACCCAGGTACCTGACAGCCGATTTCTGGGTGATTGTTTCTCCCCCAACAACGACGGCCAGCGGATCTCTACGCCTACTTACAGCACGCGAAAAAACAACCACCTCCGTCTTTGCCGGGGCCAATTGCAGTCCCCTTTCTTGGAGAAGGCCCGTTATCTGATCCAGGGCCTCCTGAGCCTGAGTAGCGCAATCATCCTGGTCCGACCCCGCAAACCACATTGCAATGTCGTCAGCGTAACAGACAATGTTCACCGCGACACCCATACTGACTAAAACTTCATTGATTGCAATCGCAAACAAGGTCGGGCTCAGGCAGCTCCCCTGAGGAAGCCCCCGACCCGAACTCGCTTCTTGCGACCAGTACCCATTTGCCTTTGTGACGAATCGCCTAACACCGAGTAGCGCTACTATGGCTTCAGTGAGCCTCGGGCTGACCCCCATCCTACCCATACTTGCCTTGACCCACTCGATGCTCACCGTGTCGTAGGCTGCCTTTATATCTAGAAAGACAGCCACAACGACAAGACCGTGCACCCATGCCTCTTGAATACCGGAGAGGAAGAACATGACAGCATCTTGAGCAGTCCTGTTGGTCCTATATCCAAACTGGACTGGAGCCAAGCAATCAAAGTACTCCAGATGCCACTCCAGACGCTTAATAAGCATACGCTCGTAAATCTTCCTAAGACAGGACAGAAGAGCGATGGGACGATAATTAACCAGGTGCGACCTGACACTACCTGCTTTGTGCACTGGGACAAGGATGACAAAGAGCCACGAGTCAGGGACAGGACCCCCCTCAAACAGAGCCTGGAAAAGACCTATGACACCTCTAACAGCTTCTGGTGTCAGACCACGCATGTCTCTATACGACACGCCATCAATACCGGGAGCGCTTGTGTCTCTACACTTCGAAAGCGCTGCTTCATATTCCGACTGTTCCCACGGCAGATCAGTGGAGAGGTCCCGGAACATGACCGCCTGCATATCAGGTGGCCGTGCACCTGAGGGGAGGGCATATATACTCGCGAACCGCTCGTTGAAAGCGTCCGCCATGGCCTCTCGGCGAAGGACGAAGTGGCTGGTGGAGCCCAGGTCGTAGACCCAAGTCTGCCCAGTCTTGGAAGACTGCTGACTCAGAATACGCCAGGCTTGACCAAGGGAGTCTGCTGATCTTACCTGACTGCACATTCTTTCCGGAAACTTCTCCTTTTCAGACCTGATTAGATAAGCTGATTCACGCGAAATGGCACAGTACACCAGCCACGTCCCAACAATTAGGTATTAACCTTAAATTTATCCGCCACCAACTCTACAACTCCCCGCATCGAAAGGTAATTTTGGCCATCTTAATTAGAAATTTTCCCTTTTTGTCCCGTTTCCCCAAACTTAACATCAAACCGGACCAACCCTGTTGTTAGTTTAACACTTCAACCCCGTAGCTATTTTCCCTTGCTGTGAAAACTTGAATTAAACCTAAATTTACTAATCCATCTCGTCCCAAGTAAGCCTCATGCCGTTTGGTATTCCATTTTAGGCCCTAAGCCAGGGTTAGTGTCGCCCTAGAATGTCAGGCGTGCCGGAGCATATTATCGCTCATGTTTTACTATAAAGCATAACCAAACTGAACCACGACTACTAGCCATATTCCACCAATTTAGGTTAATTTGGAATTCCCGCAACCCCTTGATAAGCACCAAGTCCATGCAAGTCCTTTAACTGTGGGGTTGGCACTTGGGGAGCTGTCACGTGTACTAAAAACCCTACAATTCTAGCTGCGAGAATGCTAAAGCGAGTCGGTGCATAAATGCGTCCTAAACACGCCCTAACACGTCGGGGCAATATCGTGAAGATATTAACTTTATTCCCATTCCAACCTCGGAAACCCCATTCTTTCACATGATTGGGGGGTTCCTAGCAATTAACTTTATCCCCGTCCCAACCTCAGAACCCCACTCGTTTAGATGATTGGGGTTCTGAGCAATTAATTAGGGCGCAGTTTACGCAACGACTCGCCTTTGTTATTCTCGCAGCTGAAATTTAATCGCGATGGCAAAGGTGCTGTTGCTATGGTAGAAACGCTTCCTGGTTTAGCTAAATCCGGCTTCGTTTGAGCAAATGCTTGCTGTCGTACAATTCGTGACAGCAAGATAAAGAATTCCTCCTGATGAAACAATTTTCCCAATCGCTTCTAAACTCAAACCGCCGCCATGATGGAATTTCACATAGATTCTAGCCATGGCCACTAAACTAACTGGCCCGCTCTACAACGATATTAGTGGGGGGGGGTACACAAAATGGCCGCCACTTCTGGTTCATTTCGTCGAGATCTGTTCTTCGTGGTAGCAACTTTGTACGATGCGAAGCGACATCTATTGCCGGCTAGTGACGGTTTTCGAAATAATAATTTAAATTTTTACGTAGATTTTGGTGGCAAATTTTGTATTATTTATAAGAGTATTTTTAAATGGTGTTTACAAATATCACTCAGCCACAGTTTAGCTATTTCACTGCATTTGCAAAAAAAAAAAGCAACACATTCGTTGGCAGTTTGTACGGTAGGTGTCGCCCTCGGTTGACAAAATGCGGCAACTCAATCGCATCAGCGGCACTTTTGACGGCCATATTGCCAACTCTCGTTTCGTAATGCTATTTTACATTCAAGATCCGGCCAGTACTGTAGATAGCCCTGTTCCAACAAAGGCGAATCGTGGCGTAAACGCGCTTTCTTCCCCCAACCAGAACCCTCGGAACCCTACTCGTTCACGTGATTAGGGTTCCCAGCAATTAACTCTATCCCCACCCACCCCTCGGAACCCCACTTGATCACGCCGTATGATCACACGAACGGGGTTCGGCGCAAATCGTTTTCGTGACGGCGAAGGTCCAGTCGCCGTCCTGTGGTTTGACAGAGAACGTAAAATGAGGGGTGCTTCACGCAAGCTGTCTGTATTCATGAGTCCTTCGTTCGTTCTTGCGTCCTTCCGTCGTCTCTTCGTCCATTCGTCGGTCGTAGTATGGTTAGGTAAATTGTCTGTTGTCCATCGCAAAACAGTCTCGTAAACCATATAGGTACGGCAACCGTTCATTTCTTGGCCAAACGGCGGCACCGGCTCCAGTCTGACGCCTCCGGCCAGAAACGTGGCAAGATTTACGCAGTCTTTGGCGAGACTGGAAGAGTCCTGAGTGATCATACCAGATGGTGGGATTCCCAGACTGGAGAAAATGTCGTGCCCTTAACAAGAATCCTTTGGCTCTACCATTCTTACCTTACCCTCTCTCCCCCTCCCCTTCTCGCGTATTCTTCCCCCGCATTTTGCACTTTTCGCCTGGATTCTTCTCCTTTCTCCGTTTTATTTCTTTTTTTTTGAGTTTGGAAGAGTTAGGTAACGACAAAAAGTGCCGATTTAAAGCCCTCTCTGTTCTTGAGTACCTGAAGAAAAATTAAAATTCGTAGAAAATGCATTTGTTCACGAGCGCGGAAATCTCTTTTTCGTTCCAATAGAGTGAATCGAACTATCCAGGGATTTGGGAACGTCATTTCTTGGTATATTTCTGCGATTTTCTTTTTGTTCGCTATCTCGCTCGGAATTTTTTCTTCTTCTGTAGGTTTTTTTTTTTTTTTTTTGCTGTTTGCCAGGCGTTTCAAGTTGCGACTAAGATTAAGACTTAAAGAATTCTTCAAAGGACCATTGCACGCACACTCGCAGCCAGTTAAACCATTTTTTAATTTTCTTTTTTCACGTACAAATAGGGTGTAATATTACTTTGACGGATTTGTTACAATTTGCTAACGGATTAACTTGAATGTGTAACTTGAGTTCGTAGGCATGTGTATTTAAACTACGCAGATCTTAACCGTAAAGGCAATGTCACATGTACCTTCCCGTGCAGGATTGAGGCTTAATGGCGCGTCGACAGCGCCAACCTCAGTCACAGTGCAGTGGCCCGGGATGCCACTGCGCCGTACATTGCACAGGTGTTAACCAAACCATAAATCTAAACTTATCGTAATCTGTACCTCCTGCGAAAATTGAAAAAGCCGGATAGGTGGGCAGAATCATCGGCCAAATTATTGATATACTGTGTCTCACAGAAGGTGGAATCTTTATGGTGGTCGCCAACACCATAAAGATGGTGACAATCAACAAGAACGAAGACATGGTTTCGAACCCAAAAGGATACTACGAATAAAAATAACAACTCTTACTGTGTGCGCAGTGTATCTTGAGTCCTGCAATATTTTGCGAGCGGCTACGTTTTCCTGGATGGGGTGGCTTTAATCGATGGCCGCCATTGTTTTTCTAACCATCTTGGATATCAACAAGGCACTCTGCTACTGAAAACGTATA
>JAHWFP010050947.1:22099-33722 GCA_023313725.1 Lithobius niger | reverse complement strand
CCCTAGGCCTTGTCCATACCTACGTTTTAAGCTATAGAACTCTAAAATCGGTTCAGTGGTTCGACCTCCAAGCGAGGGCTAAGAGTACCTTAATGATTTCTGCCCAGTGCTCTGTAATAATAATTGCTCTGCCGACTAGAATACTGCAGTCACATCAAAATCGGGTTCAAAAGGCCCTGGTCGGTGTTAATACCTACATTTTAAGCTATACAAATTGAAAATCGGTTCATTGGTTCAATTTCTTGGTAAGAGCAAAAGTTTTAGCCCATTTGGCTTTCTGTGTCAAGAATATTGTAGTTACATTAAAATAGCCTGCGAAAGGCCCTAGGCCTTGTCCATACCTACGTTTTAGGCTATAGAACTTGGAAATCGGTTCATTGGTTCGATCTCTAGGTGAGGGCAACATTTCTAGCCCATTTGGCTTTCCGTGTCAAGAATATTGCAGTCACATCAAAATCGGGTTCAAAAGGCCCAGGTCGGTGTTAATACTTACATTTTAAGCTATACAAATTGAAAATCGGTCCATTGGTTCGATTTCTTGGTAAGAGCAAAAGTTTTAGCCCATTTGGCTTTCCGTGTCAAGAATATTGTATTTACATTAAAATAGCATGTAAAAGGCCCTAGGCGTTGTCCATACCTACGTTTTAAGCTATAGAACTTGAAAATCGGTTCAGTGGTTCGATCTCCAGGTCAGAGCAAAGAGTCCCAACAACAACAACAAGAAGAACAACAATAACAACAAGAAATGACCATGCTGTGGACGCCGAATGGTTCAATTGTTGTCATTGAAATTTGTAATGCGGTGAAATAGTTATGACACGACCCCAAATACCGAATTTCGTTGGTCTATGTCAATTTTGGGGGAAACTATAGGAGTTCAAAGTTTGACGTTTAACACGGAAGTTCATGCTGAGGCTTACATAAGGACCGCTACCGCGGTCCTTGATGTGATGTTTGTTGTGATGATTGTTGCCTAACTTGGCACTACACACTAGCGTGTGTCTAGATAAATATTGCTCCAAGAAAATTAATTTTTTTTAGAGAGAATTTTCTCTCCAAGAGTAAATATTTCTCTAAGATAGAAATTTCTCTCCAAGAGAATAATTCTCTCGAGTACTAAAAATTTCTTTAAGAGAGCAATTTTCTCTCTACAAGAGTTGTTTTGTGACATTTTTTTTACCACAGGAAAAAGATATAATAATGTCCGAAACGGCGCCCCATCGGGATCCATTTATCGCTAAGAGAGTAAATATTGCTCTAAGAGAATTATTTTCTCTAAGCTCCAAGATATATATGCTCCAAGAAAATTAATTTCTCTAAGAGAGAATTAATTTCTGCAAGAGAGAATTTTCTCTCCAACAATAGTTAATGTTTCTGTTAAGAGAGCAATTTTCTCTCGACAAGAGTTGTTTTGTGACATTTTTTTACAATAGGAAAAAGATATAATAATGTCCGAAACGGCGCCCCATATACGACTTGGCTCCTAATTACGCACACACTACACTTACATTTACGGATTTGACCTGGTGTTTGCTAGTTATTAGTCATTGCAAACGAACTCACGTTTTTGAGCATTAATGCCTCCACCTTATAAGTATATTTTAAAATTATGAAAAACTCTTAGAATTTGCCACCATCTTGGATATCTTGTCGTGTGGTGTAAAGGGGAGTCCTGGCACCTTTTTAGAGCCTTTTTTTTTTTTTAATTCGGCAGCCCTAAAAACCTAGGAATTAACACATCAGTATAATTTTAAATTTTTTCATTGTATGGCGCCCATTTTAAAAGCAAAATGGCGGCCTTGTTGGTTTTGGGACAAATTTCAGGTGGACATCCCTTCCTAAATGTTTCTTATGGGTGTGGACATGAAGTACACCAAAGATGGTGTTATCCTCACAAAGTGCAGTTTTTTTTTTTTGCTTACACCTAGGACTAAGAAGAGTAAGCGCAGTAAATATTTCTTTTTATACCTCGACTTTTTTTCCTGCGTGTCGATGTTTAGAGCCGTAATGCAGTCAAATTCAACTCTTGCAAGATATTTGAGTAAATTGACATTTATTTTGGTTTGAAGAGTGTAAACTGAACAGGGCCGTGGGGATGGGGGGAACACCCCCTCCCCCGCACCTTCCAAGAAACACATGCAGTTGGCAAATTCGAGTAGCCGAGTTGGCAAACTCGGATAAATGTTCACTGCAAATTCCCGTTTCCACGAGTACTGGTTAATTATTATCATCATTCGGTCAGTTTGAAAGTAAAGTTAAATTTTTTCCCATCAGTTTTCGCAGCCCTTCTGTGTAGCGTGGGAGTAACTGAAACGCTGCCCCTGATCATTTCTGGTTGCTTCCCTGCAGCTCTCCTCTTAGGGCACGTTTACGCAACCACTCGCTTTTGCATTCTCGCAGCTAGAAGCTATAAATCACCTCAAATTCCAACATGGCGACGGTTTTATGTCTGCCGCCTCGCAACGAAAACGGCAAATAACGTGAGTTCAGAAGCGTTTGGGAAAATTGTTTCGTCATGAGGAATTCTTCATATTATTGGCACGGATTATAAGACTGCAAGTATTTACTCAAATAATGTCGGATTTAGCTAATCCATTTAGCGTTGTTACCATGGCAATGTCGCCTTTGCCATCGCGATTGAGTTCTAGCTGCGAGAATGCAAAGGCGAGTCGTTGCGTGAACGCGCCCTTATCCACGGGACTGGAAAGAGTATGTGAGCCCGTAGCTTGGACCTAACGAGTGAGGAAAAAGAAGCTCGCAAAAATTTACTTAGTTGGCAAAATTGTAAAACATTGACTTGGCCGTTTTGTTTGCTATGTCACCACCATGACGACTTATCATAGAAAATGTAGAAAATGAAAACAAAAAATGCATAAAATTGTATCCCCACCGAGTTTGAAGTCGTGATAACAATTAACTTCGCTAAAATCGTACAGTTGGCAAAAGTAAAAACTGAGTTGCTATTTTACTTCTTTAAAGTGTTCTTCTTCGGTTACACAGAAGGGGTCTCAGCGTGGAGCAACTCGTAACTGGTATTTTGGGAGGGTACACAATTACTGATATATTAATATACCAAAACTTAACATCACTGCCAGGATTAAAAAAGTTTCTTAGGTAAAGCAGAAACATCAACAAACTCTGCATAAAACAAAATTTAGTAAGGACTTCTGCCAATTTATCGCTGTCTGAAGTTGTGATATCAAATAAAATCTCAAAAAGTAATGCAGAGTTGCCTATTTGATTTACTAGTTCGTCTGCCAGCCCATCAGTGCTTGGTTTTAGTTAAAAGAGAAACGTGAAATAAAGCCGTACTTCATGAAAACTGGGTACGGTTGGCAAAATCAAAAACCGAGTTGGAAAAATTGAATAAGCTGTTTGATTTTCTGTTGTCCTTTTTTGTTAACCTATCGCCACTAAAATTTGAATTTGTATTAATGGAGAAACGACTACATTTTCCAAATCAAACTTGTTAAGCATTTTAAACAATATCGAAGGTACAAAATTTGGCGAAAAGAGTTCATATTCTCCCATATTAAAGGACAAAAGCATAAATAATTACCACGAAATGAAGGCAAAAATTACTCTAAGGGACCGGTAATTATTTATCGCCGGGGAAGGAAAAGGGGGGAGGGGGGTCATGACGTTTTTAGTCCCCCTCAAGGGGGGGGGTCGTAAATTTGTCAGGTCCCGTCAAAAGGGGAGGAGGGGGTATCAAAAACACATTGACCAACTGGAAGAAAAAGTCATTTTTGGACCTCAAAATGGCACTTTCAGCAGTCAAAATTTCCAAAAATGGCTCAGGTTCCCCATGCTGTGGTACTAACAAGGTTTTGAAATTATTAGTACCATTACTACAAGTATGTGTTTTACAAAGAACCTTGTACAAAAGCCTTGGCACCTGGTTCGCAGATTCTTCTGTATTTCAGGTGCTAACTATGTTACGGATGTGGGCATACAAGCAAACAGTGTGTTCATCATACTTATTGTATGAATCTCCACAAAAGCTGGGTGTAAGGAACACTTTTTTTGGGGGGGGGGTCACGTTATTTTTGGACCTTAGAGTGGGGGGAATCAAGTTTTTTTCAGGTCTTGAAGGGAGGACATCGAAAAATTTGGTGGTCACATTTTTTCATTCAACCCCCCACCCCCCACCCCTTCCCCCCAATACCACAAATAATTACCGGTCCCTAAGATATCCCGAATCAACGGAAAAAAATTGAATTGGAGCATGTTGATTTCAAAAGTGGAAACTTTTCTCCAATAATACCTCAGGTTGGTTTGGACAAAACTGAGGTAAAAGGTTTCTTCATTTCTTTCATCTTTCGACGCTCCATTTAAAAAAAAACTGGAGCATGTTTTTGTTTTAAAATGGGAAAGTTTTTTTTTTACAATAAGCCTAGTTGTTTGGGATAAAACTGGGAAAAAGATTTCATTATTTTTCGATAGTCCATTTTAAAGAAGTTTACTGCCTCTGGCAACGGAGGGGTCCACTCCTCCCCTGCTGCCCATGCTTTCACACAGGAGTCATCGTCATTCATTATAGCATAACGGTCCAAAATGAACAATTAAGCCAACCCCTAATCGTCAATGGCCAGCTGGCCTGCTTATATAATTTTAAACTGAACAGGTTTAATTTAATTTGGAAAAAAATATCTAAAAAAACGTGATAGGTCACAATAACATTTTTACGAAACCTACCATCCTAAAGAATGAATAAAAAAATCACCAAAATTTGCTTGACAATTTGTTGCTTCTGTGTTCACTTGAGGCCAGAAACAGGTAATAATACAGCGTAAAATGCTTTAGCTTCTGGGGCTCCATCCCGGACCCCGCTGGGGAAGCTTACAGTGCTCCCCCAGACCCTCTAGCTGAGTTCGCCGGAGCCCCTTAAAAGTACCTTACTGGAAGCACTACTGTCATTTTTTAAACCAAAATCGTAAGATGAGTTGGAAAAATGAGAGTCTTTTCCTCCCCCTTTCCCCAACCAAGTACCCTTCGCTACGGCCCTGAAACTGAAGCTATGCTTTGTTTATGCTCAACCAAATAGTTGAACTAATTGTCCACTGCAAATTTTCGGTGGTCTTGATGTGTCCTTCCATCTTCTTCAGGCTAGAAAACTGGAAGTACAGACTGCACAATTCTGTCGGCGATACCTGCAATCTTCTGGACTCACCAGGTATTACAGGAAAAATAGACCCAAAATGTGGGTGAAAAATGCATTAATTTGGCCAGGGTTCAAACTTGCAGGATAACTTCATTTTGGCATCAGATTACAGAATCGAAAGAGTCCCTAGTGATTCTGGGGGTGGAACAATGTTTTTCAAAAGATTGTATCATTTTTAAAGATGTACATCGAGAGATATTTTGATAAAATTCAAAATTGCTCAAAAGATTTATGTGCGGTATTGTTACATCTCAGCACTCGAACACTGTGTAATATCATGGACTTGTTTGTATACTATCACACTACAGCTCCATGGTAATATCCTATACTACCAAGTCGATGAAATGAAGCGTAAGTGTTATAAGACGTACTCTTACCCTTAAAACTTGATTATTTTGTGTTAAAATGGGGAAAGTGGTACCTTACCTACTAAATACAAAATTCAATCATACAGACTGAAAGAAAAAAAAAAGAAAAATAATTTTCAATGGCAAATGTTGAGACATTTGGGCACCGGGTGGTTTTACCCGAAGTCCCGGTATTCAAGGTGGCGACCTGAAAATAGTTTTCTGCTTCTAGCATCTTAAACCTTTCGTCCCATTGAAAATAAACCGGTTACCAATTATGTTTAGAAATAAATTTCCTTCAACAAATTTTCTATTCTTATTTTTCGCAAAATTAACCCAATTATAATTCCTGACTTTAAACAGCTGCAGTGTTAGTTCTAGTTAAGATCCACTGACATAATTGGACTTAAATGAAAGATGAAGATAAATGTTTTCTAACAAGGGTAATTAAACCGAATTATATTAATTAGAAACTATGCTTCGGCAGTTTTTCTACTCTGTAGCGCTGTGCTTTTAGTGTTATTTTACGACTAGTACTATCTTTAAACTGCTGCAATAACTATTCTAATTAAAATAAATGCATGTGATTAGGATTATATGAAATATGAAGATGCATCTTTTTAAACAAGGGTAATTATAATGATTTAATATTAATTAAGAGCTAAGCTATGGCAGTTTATCTAGGTTGCAGCACTGTTATTTTTGCGTCTTTTTACCACAAGTTCTAGCTTTAAACTGTTGCAGTAGCCGTACTAATTAAGATAGATGTAGTTAGGCTTAGATGAAAGATGAAGATGTAAATTTTCTAAAAAGGGTAATTATAAGAATTTTGTATTAATTTTCTAATAAGCTACGACAGTTTTCTACATTGTTGTGCCGTGTTTTCTGTCAGGGCTTGGCTTCCCTGCCACAATGTGCTCCCTCTCCTCTTATTATCTTGCTCGGGTACATTATTATTGAGCTACACACTTCATGTACATCTGAATTAGATAAGCAACCATTGGTTATAACTTACTTACCTTTAAGTAAAAACGCAAGTAACCTAAGAAAAACAACACCAAATCCTCGGCCGAGGCTAATAACCAGAAGACTGTCTAACAATACCGCCAACTGCATTAATTATAAATCATTTGTCTTTTGTTACTGACCGATTGTAACGCCTAAAATTTCACCTAGCAGGTCCATTGCTGTTGAGCCATTGTAACCGATAATATGTTGCCCCTTACTCTCTGTAATTCACACCATGTTTGATTGATGCTCCATAGTTGTCACCTCCCTTTGTTGCCCCTTTTTTTTTCTTTTTCTTGCTCCAAAAACTGAGGGAGAGGATGCAGACTAACATAGCACAGCTCCTGTAACTGTGACAATGCTGTGGAAAAACAAGATGGATTACAAGCAGCCATCTTTATAAGTGTAAACCTGAAAAACCATCTATGGCTTAACCTTCTGCTTGCCACGACCACAATCCAACCAAGTAAGGACAGTAGTAGATACTGCGACGTACGATAGCGCCAGAATCCCTAGGAACTCTCTTCTAGGAATTTAAACGAGTTTCCTCGTCCAGCATGACTAGGCCTGAATGAACTTCTCCCATTCCAATAGTGGACTGGTAATAACCGCTCTGTGGGGGCAAACAGTGAGTGACAGCAGGAGCTACAACCCAAAACGTAAGTCCCAAGTTGCCTGTAAAGAAGTTGACTACCAACTAATAAAGAAGTTCACTCCTTGCTTGAGGAGAAAAAAACCAGTTTCTTCCTTCCGTCTTGGACACACAAGTTCATCCGGCAGAGAGACACCACCTTGAGCAAAATAAGACCCACGTGCCTCTAATCCTAAAACCAAACCCTACGTTACCTCTGTCCATACTGACTACCATAAGTACTTTTTCCGTTACCAGTGTAGATGTCTGGCCCGATGAACTTAGGTTAAGAGGCCAGTATGGATGTACCACGCTCTGCCTCTTTTATGATAGGTCAAGCCGTCCGTCCTGTTGCTCGAGCCCTGTACCAGTCATTCAGTATGAGCCGTTACTACTCGATCAGTACGGACTTCGCTTGCCTGACAACCGTGGGTTAAGTTGTTACAGCTCACACTCTAACAACTGCTACCCCAGCACTTTCTGCATTATTTTACGATAAGTTCTACATTTAAACTGCTGCAATAGTCTTCCTAACTATCATAAATAAATGTGATTATTAGATTTAGTTGAAAGATGAATACGTACATTTTCCAACAAGGTTAATTAAAACGAATAATATTAATTAGGAGCTAAGCTTCGGCAGTTCATCTACATGGTAGCATTGTGATTTTTGTGTTTTTTCACAAGTTCCATCTTTTAACTGCTGTAGTAACTGTTCTAATTAAAATAAATGAGTGTGGTTAGGCTTAGATTAAAGCTGAAGATATATATCTTCCAACAAGGACAATTAAAACTATTTATTTTAATTAATAGCTAAGCTACGGCAGATTATCTACGTAGTAGCACTGTGATTATTGCATCGTTTTAGGACAAGATCCATCTTTAAACTACTGCAGTAGCTATCCTAATTTACATAAATCGTTTTAATTACCCCTGTTAGAAAATATATATCTTCATCTTTCATCTAATCTAATGACCTCCACTTACCTGCATTATAACGAAAACTACAGCAATTAAAAAATGGAACTTTAGATAAAATGACAAGAAAATCACAACACCGAATGTACATAAACAGCCGTAAGTTAGTTTCTAATTAAATTAATATAAATCATTATAATTCCCGTGATGGAAATATACATCTTAATATTTCATCTAAGCCTAATCGCATCGATCTATCAGCATTAGAACGGGTACTGCAGAAATTTAAAGATGGACCTTGCCGTAAAATGACGCAAAAATCACAGCGCTACAATGTAGATAAACTGCCGTAGCTTAGCTCCTAATTAACATAATTTTATTTTATATACTATTGGTGGAAAATATACGTCTTCATCTTTCATCTAATTATTTTGTGTTTTTTCCTTTAAGTATATATGACTGACCTTTGTATTTAGTAGGTAAGGTACCGCTTTCCCTATTTTAATGTGAAGTATTCAAGTTTTAAGGGTAAAAGTAAGTCTTGCGCTTGATTTCATCGACACGATAGTATAGGATATTACACAGTGTTCGAGTGCTGCGATCTAACAATACCTCATACAAATCTTTTGGACAAGTTTGATTTTTACCAAAGTTTTTCACTATGTATACCTTTAAATTAAAACTACACAATCCTCTGAAAAACATTGTTCCACCCCCAAAATCACTAGGGACTCTTTTGATTCTTTAATCTGGTGCCAAAATGAAGTTATCATGCAAGTTTCAACCTTGGCCGAATTAATGCATTTTTCAAACCCTATTTTTCCTGTACTAAGGTGGAAGGATGTGACAACAGTCGAAAATTTGCAAGTAGTGGACAATTACTTGAACTATTGGGTTGAGTGTAAACGAAGCTTCATTGTTGTAGATAGTTGTATGTCATTGAATGGAAGAGAGCTGATCAACCAATCATCGGATGTGTAACTTTTGTCTGACAACGATATTTACTTCACTGCCTTACAAAATTGAGTTTTCATTAACTACTGCAAAAATTATTTTTTTGGGGTAGTTTTGCATTCCAGCACTGTACTCAAGTCTAGACACACGCTAGTGTGTCGCGCCAAGTTAGGCAACAATCATCACAACAAACATCACATCAGTTCAATTGTCGAGGTTGTAAACCATTGTAGCGCAGCGTCATAGCGACAGTGTCTTATATCTTGAAGCATAGTTGGGCACATTTCAGGTACTTGGGGAAAAATAATAATGCGGTACAAAAGCTTAAATGGTGTTGAAATCCAGAGCAATGACCCACCTGACAAAAATTTACTCGTGTAGGAATGCCAGCTAAGCTGCTTTCAATGCAAAATCTGACCCTCAATAACGTTGTAAATGTGTTAGCTAGCTAATTCGCTCATCCCCATGTTAAATCCCATAGGGTGATTATTCATCGATACCGGGATAACGGCGAGGCTTCCAGCTATGAAATTGGACGAATGGGTGCAGTACAATACGAACTGCATACCTTTTATGATTTGGAGCCTGGGGGCGTAACAGGGATGGCGTGGGAGGGCGCGTAAGTACAAAAATATTGTTATAACCATTGTTAGTATTGTCGGCATCGTCTCTCGTTGGACGGCCAAAGTTCGGACAATGAGAACGTGGATACTGACGTACGTGCCTAGACACACACTAGTGCATCACGATAAATCTAAACAACGTTGCAAAGAAATTGTATTCACGTCCAATTCACGAAAAAGGTTGAACCAACTTTAAAAGCAAAGCAAATTAAACGAAGCCAAAAACTGGTAAAGAGGCCACTAAGTTGAGAATGGTTCGGACCTTCAAAGGAGTGATATCAACACACCAAAACATTCGCCAATTTAATCGCACCGAATAATACTTCGGACGTTAAATGAAAACTTGAATATTGCTACCGAAAGTAGCAATGTTCTAGTTTTCATTTAACCTTCGAACTATTAAGCGGTGCGATTGGTTTTTGATACGATTTCATTATCTTGACAAAGACTTTCCAATGATGGAAAGTTATTTAGTGAACACCTGAACTGAAAACATATGGCTAACTGCACATTAACACCGATTATCACAGAAAAGTTTCCTTCTGGATTCATTCAGAATATAAGAATACTGGCTGTAAGTAAACATTCAAAAATCAAAACCAATTCAGCCGAGAACTGATTTTTAAAATGATAGTCTTAATTTGGCCATAACTAGTAACAACTATTTTTAATTTTGAGTTAAGTGTTACATTTCTGCATCAAGAACTTTGGTAAAAAAAAAAAGACCGCATCTCCTGCCACCCGGGTTAGCATCCTTTCACTCTGATTGGCTGGTGCAAGGGGGTACAAGACCTGGAGTCTCCTGCCACCCGGGATATTATTTGTTGGTCTGGTTGGCTGTTGCGAGGGGGGGGGGGGGGGGGGGGGGGGGGGGGCGACCCAGGGTGCAATATTTAGATTCTGTTTAAACTTAACAAAAAAGTCTAGGATGGGGGAGGGGGGAGGGGAAGAAGGGAAAGGAATGATAGCAGAAAATTGCGTGCTATTGGATTCTGTTTAAACTTTAAAAAAAAAGTCTGTCGAATGATGTTTGTAAAAAATTCCTTCCTGCCACCCGAGATTATTGGATTCTGTTTAAACTTGAGAGATTTTTTCGGGTGGGGGTGGGGGGGGGGGAGAAAAGCAGATAATTGCTTGCTACCACCCGGATCATCGGATTCTGTTTAAAGTTGACAAAAATAAAACGTCTGCAAGTGATGTTGGTAGAAAATTCCTTCCTGCCATCCGAGTTGATTGGATTCTGTTTAAACTTGAAAAAAAATCTGTGGGTTAGAAGGGGGGGGGGGGAGAAAAGCAGAAAATTGCTTCCTACCACCCGGGTTATTCCTGGGTCATTGGATTCTGTTAGTAGAAAATTGCTTCCTGCCACCCGGATTTTTGGATTATGTGTAAACTTGACAAAAAGGTCTGGTAAGAGGATATTAGCAGAAAATTGGTTCCTGCCACCCGGGTTTATTGGATTCTTTTTAAAGTAGGCAAAAAAAAATAGTCTGTAAGTGATGTTAGCAGAAAACTGCTTCACCACCCGGATTCTGTTTAAACTTGGAAAAAAAAAATCTGTAAGAGGCTGTTGGCAGAAAATTGCTTCCTGCCACCTGGGTTTATTGGATTCTGTTTAAAGTAGGCAAAAAAAATAGTCTTTAAGTGATGTTAGCAGAAAATTGCTTCACCACCCGGATTCTGTTTAAACTTGGAAAAAAAAAATCTGTAAGAGGCTGTTGGCAGAAAATTGGTTTCTGCCACCTGGGTTTATTGGATTCTGTTTAAAGTTGCCAAAAAAAAAAAGTCTGTAAGGGATGTTAATGTTAGTAGAAAATTCGTTCCTGCCACCCGCGTTTATTGGATATTCTGTTTAGAGTTGACAAAAAAAAAGTCTGTAACGGATGTTAGTAGAAAATTGCTTCCAGCCATCCGGCTTTATTGGATTCTGTTTAATCGTGACAAAAAAAATCTGTAAGAGAATGTTAGCAGAAAATTC
>JAHWFP010050947.1:0-17379 GCA_023313725.1 Lithobius niger | reverse complement strand
TAATTGCCCCACGTTTAAGTGAAGCTCTTCCAGACAAAAACTGTCTCGTCTCTTCTCCTTGTCTCATTCGTGGCATAATTGATCCCACGTTTGAATGAAGCTCTTCCAGACAAGGACTGTCTCGTCTCTTCTGTTCGTCTCATTCGTGGCGTAATTGATCCCACATTTGAGTGAAGCTCTTCCAGACAAGAACTGTCTCGCCTCTTCTCCTCGTCTCATTCGTAGCATAATTGATCACACGTTTGAGTGAAGCCCTTCCAGAAAGGACTGTCTCGTCTCTCCTCCTCGTCTCATTCGTGGCTTAATTGCCCCACATTTAAGTGAAGCTCTTCCAGACAAAAACTGTCTCGTCTCTTCTGCTCATCTCATTCTTGGCATAAGTGATCCCACATTTGAGTGAAGCTCTTCAAGACAAGAACTGTCTCATCTCTTCTCCTTGTCTTATTCGTGGCTCTCTTCCAGAGAAGGACTGTCGCGTCTCTTCTCCTCGTCGCATCCCTGGCATAATCATCCCTCGTTTGAGTGAAGCACTTCCAGAAAAGGACTGTCTCGTCTGTTCTGCTCGTCTTATTCGTTGCATGATTTATGATTTATCTCACGTTTTGAGTGAAATTCTTCCCAACAAGAATTGGCTCGTCCCTTCTGCTCGTCTCCTTCGTGGCATAATTGATCCCACGTTCTGAGTGAAGCTCTCGCAGGCTTGGATTGTCTTGACTGTTCTGCTCGTCTCCTTCATGACAGAATTAATCCCACGTTTTCGGTGAAGCTTTTCCAGACAAGAATTGTCTCATCTCTTCCACTCGTCTCATTCGTGGGCTAGTTGATCCCACGTTTGAGTGAAGCTCCTCCAGACAACGACTGTTTTGTCTCTTCGGCTCGTCTCATTTTTGGCATAATTTATCCCACGTCTGAAGGGAACTCTTCCAAACCACAATCACCTCATATCTTCTGCTCGCCGCATCAGTCACAAATTTGATCCAGTTTTCGACAAGCTGTGTTGCACTTTTTTGAGTACAGTCATTTGTTGTCGGAGTTTCAATTCGGTTACCGGCAGCAGAGGGACGCAGTCAGGGCAATGAAGACCTATTATAACAAAGTTCTTGCATTTCAAGAGAAAGGTGTACATTGTTTGGCCATTGCCCTGACATTTCCAATGCATTCAACTGCACTTGGTACTCGAAGCTGCTAATCCTGTTACGTAAAATGTATGTTCCGCACAACTTCTATTTTCTCATGTGTGACTTCCTCTGAAGTAGAATTGTATCCCTTGGTGGTTTTGAGGCCAAAATGATCCGAGGTTGCCCACAGGGTTCCTGCCTGGGACCCACTCTGTGGCTTGTTATCATGGATGAGCTACTTGACAAAATCAATCAAGGCTTTGGGGAAAAAACTCACGGTCAGGCTCTGGCAGATGACACTCTAATTGTCCTGGCAGACAAATCTGTTTACAAGATCAATGAACAGTGGCCACCTGTTCTTGAGTGCCTCTTGGGATGGGCATATGAAAATCATCTTGAGTTTAATGCAGACAAGACTTCTGCTGTTTTTTTTTATTTTCACCACTCTGTTGCTCGGAAACCAAGGATACGGATTGGAGGTGTTGTGGTCAATGCGACACCTTTTATGAAGTATCTTGGCTTTTATGTCGATGAAAAATTCTTCTGTACTGACCGTGTTGATCAGCTCAAGAAAAAAGTTGCAAGCATGAGCCACTGTTTACGGGTCGTGGCAACTAACACTTGGGGGACCAACCAGTGATCCTTAGGGAGATCTTCCTGTGATGTTTCCTCCCCATGGTCTTGTATGGTGCTGAGGTCTGGGGACGATGCGCCTGGCACTCGCACCTTTTCCCAAAACTTGACTCTCTGGGCAGAACTCTGTTGGCTGCTGACTATCACTCGAGCCTATCGAACTGTCTCCACTCAGGCACTTTATGCCTTAAGTGTGATTGCACCGATTTCCCTCCACACATTGGAGGCCTACAATCATGCCTCTTGGATCACTGAGCCCAATTCGAAAAACCCATCGCAGTTCACTATTGGGAGCACCATTCTGTTAGGAAGCGGATCCCAAATATTTGCTTCCAGGAAGTTGAAGCGTTTCCATACCGCATACAGGGTGGTCCACAAAAAACTAAAGACCTAACTTTTTTTAAGTCCAACTTTTCTAGTTAGCACCCCTCAGAAACAGGAGAGGATAGAAATCAAATCTAATGAAACGGGAAGATTTCTGACCTCTTCTGGTTCTGAGGGGTGCTAACTAGAAAAGTTGGACTTAGAAAAGGTTGGGTCGTCATTTTTTTTGTGGACCACCCTCTATTTACGGATGGTTCAAAGATTCATGAGTGTGTTGGCCGTGCTATTGTCGTCTATCATTGCGATAGACAGATTCATGCAGAGATTGTCCGCCTGGGAACACATGCTAGCACATCATGCTGTCATCGCGGTCTGCTGCGATTCCAGTTCTGCTTTGCTGGCAGTCGTAAAGCCTGTTTGCGATAATTTGCTTGTAAGGTCTACTAGGACCCTTTTTCTTCAGCTCCTGGATCTTTGTGATGTTCATCTTGCTTCGGTGAAGGCACATGTTGGTATTGAGGGAAATGAAGCGGCAGATACTGCCGCCAAGAATACTACAAAGTCGAGGGATGTTCATGAATATCCCATTCCCAGAGCCTGTTCCAAAATGGAAATGAAGGAATATATTCTCAGAAAGTGGCAGGACCGGTGGACTATTACAGATGTTGGCAGGCAAACGTTACATTTTCTTCCAATTGTTTCCAACAAGTTTAACCCTCTGAACCATAAGCTTACTAAGCTTTTGACTGGTCATGGACACTTTTCTGCTTTCCGTTTTAGGTTTAAGAAGATCGACTCTCCTGTCTGTGAATGCGGCAATGGTGACGAGTCTGTCGAACATCTTGTCCACCACTGCCAGCTCTATTTTCATGTTGCAGCCTGGGCCCGTTTTGATGTGCAGACCATTCCTGCCAGATTTTCTTGGTCTCATCCAGAGAACGCTTTGCGAGAATTTCGTACCGAGGTTGTCCAGCTCGCAAATGGGCTCATCAAAGATTTTGCTCTTTAGTCTGTCTATTCCCGATCACTCCTTTCTGTTTGAGCCTCTTTTCTTTGGATGTCGGCCACTTGGGCTCTATTCCCAATCACTCCTTTATGTTTGAGCCTCTTCTCTGTGGATGTCGGCCACCTGGGCATCAACTCTATGATGCAGTAACCAGGCAACACACCTTCCAATCATCGGAGTTACTACATTTTTATTCTTGGTGTGACTCTGTCGAGTCTTTTTTCACCTGGACTCATCTTTGTATCCAGGTGAATGCTCTGTCTTTTTGGCGGAAGCTTGGTTTGCCAATTTTAGGGGGAGTTTTTGTTTTTTTCCCCCAGCATATGTTTTTCGCAGTTTTGGCTTAAGTTTAGGCTTAAGTTTTGTTTGTGTGTTTTTCTTCTTTTGTGTTTTTTGACTCCAATCTTTGTTTGAAGGTAATAACTTGCAAATGCTCACTGCTTCCCAGCTAGGCCATGAATTTCCTGTCTTTCCTGAATCTGTCTTTTAAATAGTTATTACAAAGTTTTTACTAACCCCCTCTCCACCTTGGTGGTTTTCGGTTGGGCATAGCCCTCGGCAGATTTCCGTGCGAGGGCATTATTTTGTTGGCTTCATGGCTTCAGCTGGGTAAGCGTCAAATTTGCAGCCCCATTTTCATCGACAGCAGCTTTCGTTCGGGGACCGTGACGCTGCCCCGCTGTTCTAGGTCGCCCCATCTCTAATGACGTCTCTTTCCTCTCGGTCATTCTTTCATCCGAAGACTCTGTAACTCATGTCCCACTGGATCTCGGCATTCATTAGGCTAAGAAACATCTATTCTGCCTACACACACCACCACACCAGCTTTCGTCCGAGGCCATCGCGGCTCTCCTCGATCGTTCCACTGCCTGACCTCTCTCCGTGATGAGACACTCTGGAAACCCCCTTCCCACAGCGTCCAAATCACCTCGACGCCATTGGGCCATCGTCTGTCAACATCGCAGGTGCTGCAGAAGGTTCCCCAGACCTTCCGGAGAATTCAACGGGTATTAACAATACCTTGCTAATTTTCGACTGAAATGCTTCAGTCTTCATCAGGCATCCTAGTTAATTGGCTTTTCTACATCTACCCTGCTGGTTTTTTGATCACGGCAACCATTTTGAAAAGCGTTGTGGCCTCCGGTATTTTGAACGCTGCTGCGTTCCTGCTCTTCTCGTTCGCTCGTTTCCAACCACTTGCGCTGGAGCAGGGAATTAAGTTCTCTTCCCACTAGGTGCATAATACACAGGTTTGATGGCCCTTGGGTGTTCATCACTGGCACAGAATGTCTTCTGTGGTGTTGGATGGCGATTGATTCCAGGCACCTAAGGTGGGTGTCACTCGCTGTGTTTGAGCTGATGAGCGTTTTTGTTTTTTCCCATCCAATGCTATGATCAGTGCCCATGCAATGAGTGCAATGCTGTAGTCTTTCACTTTATTCCTGGTGTCACTTATGTGTTGGCCAATTCTCGTTCTCACTCCTTTTCTAGTTTCCCGATGTACACAGCACTGCATCCATTGCTGGGACACGATACACACCTTCTCTGGTATTAGCCACATCTCCCATGGATTGATCATCTTTCATCTTTTGCGTTTCTCGTTCAGCACTTATACTCTCATTTTGAGTTTTTTTGCTTCTCATTACAAGTGACTTAAGATTCGCGCTCTTCCTAAAGAAGGTGGTAAATCCTTTCTTGTAGATCAAGTTCTTGACCTTATCACTCACCCCTCTCAGATAGGTCTAACCCACTCTTCTCTTCTGTGCCATTTCACTTTCACTTTTTTGTTCTTCATCTGCTTTTTTTGCAATTCCTCTTGCTTTTTTAATTTGCGCATTCAGGAGACCTCCTGGGTAGCCCAGTTGTATAAATCTTCCTTTTGCTTCCTGAATTTGTGGCGTGGCCATTCTTTCATCACTGGAGTTTCTGAAGAGACGTGAGAATTCATTCAGGGAGATGGCCTTAAGATGTTCCTTGGGGTGCCCAGAGGAATAAGAAATGCCCCCCTCTGTAAAGCTGTTGGTTTTTTGTACGGTTGGAAAGTAACTTTCCCACTCTCTGTTCTAGAAATCAGAACATCCAAAAATGGAAGGGATCCATCTCTTTCTTCTTCAAGGATGAACGAGAGATCAGGGTGCCATCCATTCAATTTTTCACACACTCTTTCCAAGTCACTGCGCTTTAACACTGCTCCCACATCGTCCACAAATCTTTTCCAGAGCTGTATCGCTAGCACGTTAGAACAAATGAAGGCATCAAGATGTTGCATGACAATTTCGGCTGTGATCGGAGAGCTTGAGTACCCCATGGGTGCTAAAATTTATTTCTTTTGCCTAAGGAAAAAATAATATACTTAAGGCCCACCCTACCACCCCTATTGAGTCACCTTACGGACAATCGAGGCCCGCACATGCACGGTGGGGTTCCCGAGCTTGGCTGGCTACAAGAGCGAAGAAATCTCAAGACACAACAGCTGCATCGTGAGACACAATGCAAAAATTGATAGGTATAGTATTTTTTCCTTAAGCAAAAGAAACAAATTTTAGCCGGCCTTCATGGGGGCCAGCAAATTTACGTTTTTACGTTGTGTGTGGTTGACGGTTCTCTACGCAACTTTGTAATTTACACCACGAGTTACTATTCTACGGCGAGTAATTCAGAAGTTTGTGGATATGGAGGCCTACATGGAAATACATAGTTCAAACTGTTGTGTCATTATCACGTAAACAAGCCAGCAGGGTAAATCTAGGCTAAGCCGAAGCTGCGAAGTGGGCAAGCTTTGCTTAGCGTAACCTAGTAGGTCAGGTCTCGTGTAAACTTTACAGCTTTAGTATTACTACACTTGCTAGTATTCAGGCTTTAGAATTTACTCACTTGTTTTTTTGGTGACTTAATTTTTGCTGTTGACTGCAGACGGATAAGGGTTATTTTAAATGCGGGGAATGGAAATTTCATTTGCGTGGCACAGTTATTGATTCGAGAGATCATAACATTGTTTTTTATTTTCAGCCATGAATGTTTCTGCGGGGATGACCTCCCTCCAGAAAAGGCCAAGTTGCCTGAAGCGAGCTGTGATCGCAAGTGCCCTGGAAACCTTACTCATAATTGTGGCGGTTATTACGCCATGAGTATTTTCTATACGGGGCTGCCTAGTAAGTATGAACCCAATACTTAAGTGTAGCAATTTAAACTCTTATGTGCCATTATTGAAGCAAACAGTTAAGAGTTTGATGTTGTTAGTGGAGAATTTATGACAAGACAGTTCGCAACAGAAACAACTGACTCTTAAAGTTTACAAAGAGCTACTTACCACCATAATTGGCTGCGATCAGTTTCTGCTAGTATTGTATGTACAGATTACGTATTCTAAGACGGCACACAGAAAAGATTGACCCTGCATGGAATTATCAGCAATATTCATTTTGTGTACGAAAGCTGCAATAGACTAGGCATCAGCTGATACGGTTTTTAGTTTTTGCCCATCCCACCGATTACAATGATAATGCATCCTATTCGTTCTGACATTGGATGTTGATGTCAAGTGTTCATAGTTAACCAACAACATGAACACTAATATAGACCCACGAAGAGATATCTCATTGCCGGGAAAGTTGAGTTGGAAGATGGTCCTTCCCATAGAAAACACTACAAATCCTAAGATGGTCGATGCCTTCTGTCTCGAACAATTTAAAATTTATCCAAAAAGGGTGAATATATTCAGATACCGGTATCAGAAGCATTTTGTCCCTTGTCAAAAATGCTGATGTCATTACGAACGCCGGCCGGATCCTGGTGTAGGCTTGCCTGAACATGCTGCGATAAAGAGATTAGCTGAAAAGGCTTTACTGCAAGAAGAGGTCGCTGATCGACAGTCACTGCTGGTGGCCCTGTAGTAAAATACTTGGAAAAGCGGGCCGAATTGCTACGTCTTCAACTAAAGCCAAAGAGGCTGCCTCAGCATACCTTCTGCAAATCTCCGTTGACTTGATGAGCATTGATGTGCATCGTCTACTCTTAGCACACTTTCGAAATATCGTCAAGTTTTACAAATTCGCCCCTTGATGTCAATGTCTTTGCTACAGTGCATACTTTAATGTAGGGATGTGCGATACTCGAAAAATTCGAGCCGAATATGAAAAGTATACTCGAACTCGGCTCGTCTCTTTTAATCTATACTCGAAAAACTCGAAAATCCGGTGAGAATGCGATATCTTCGCCAATTTTTTACCGATATTGACGTTCAAACATACCAAATTCATCGCCTCGACGAGAGCTTTCCAGTGGTGCAAATTAAAAGCCACTAGCTCAAACCATTTTAAAGTTATATTCTAAAAACTGGAAAACTAGTTGTAGACGTTGACCCGCGCAGTCCGTTAAGCAGCATCGTAGTTGTTATTACACTAACAAATCAAAAAAAGACACTTGTAAAATAAGTGTGTTAACCAAATACTCGAACTCGGCTTGACACTCGATTATTCTGTAACAAACTTGACTCGGTTCGGCTCGAATTAAAATTATTCTACTCGCACACCCTTACTTTAATGCTTTAGTTGACTTTTCTGGCGGTACTGATATGGCCTTATGTTCAGGGTGCTTTGGTTTAACACTGTGTGCTGCTGTGTTATGCTTTGCAGTCGTGTAAATAGTCCTTATTCTCACACATATCGAAAATAAAAGGAGGCAAGCCGAGTTTCATTGAGCATAGTGTTGATCCAACGGTGCAATTTGATTACAAATTCATATAACCACGAAACAAGTTTTCATAATATTTAAAACGAATGTGGGCCAAACTTTTTTGCTTTTAACATAAATTCTGTGGGGTTGTATTGTTTGGCCATTGCCGAGGGTATAACTTCTTAGGAGATTTCATATTTGCAGTCTGTTATTTTAATGAGAACTCAATTAATGTTTTGTGTCTTGATATTTGGTTAATTACATTGTAGAATGACATTACACTGCAAGTTAGTACCTTTGTGTACTTACATATTATTCGAGTTATGTGACCGGAAATCGAACTGGCAAGCCACTCTGTCACCTACCAGATCACTGCTATACCGCCCTTACCGAGGCGCCGTCTGTATCGGTAAAGCTGAATGGCAGTAATCTGGTAATGGATTGATTCGCCAGTTGGAATCCGGGTCATGTTACTCGAATGAAACGTAAATGCGTAAGGGCTATTAGCAATTTGCCTTTATGTTATTTAAAGCCATTTCTGTTTACATATGCTCATTTCAGAACCTCTCCGGCCTGAAGTACGTACAAAGCCTGAGCCAGAGGCTCCAACCGTCCGCGTTCTCTACGTCCTCACCCTAAACGGACGAGCTGCACGGCAAGTCCGCCGCCTCTTAAAAGCACTTTATCACGTGCGAAATTATTTTTACATCCACGTAGACTCGGTAAGTTGTCTCTATTTTACAGTAGTTTTATTCGGAATAATTGTTAATACCGCAGTCAGAAAGTTGTTAGATAGGCTGTGAAAGTCCTTTTCTGGAAACGTCTGCTTCATGAAAAAAAATGTTATAAAATATGGTAGATTAGTAGATTAGTAGTGGCGGAGCTCACTCTAGATGCGTGATATACTTGATCTCGTCAGTAACTAGGAAGGGAAACCTGGCAAAGTATCTTCCAAACTTTCCGAATAAAGTACTTTGAGAGACTACCAGGCTTCTTCAGTAGCTTTGGGACATATTTCTGGACCCCGGTTCTCTTTCCTAGTTGAGTTCCCCCGGATTTTTCCTTTCCTCACTACATTTCCTTCTGCTTTTAAAATGGCAAAATGTGTAGCATGGTTCAGAATTTAGTCTGTATCCTTGTGTTTTTTTCTTTGCAGGGTTAAAGCAGTGTGCCAAGTGGTTGTTTCCTTTGCCTTCAATTTTTTTTTAAAATTGTGGTGCCCTGTGTGTATTGGATGTGTCTCTCCTTGTTTTGTATGTGCTAGATGCACCCATGCACCAACAAAATAGGTGCTAGCCTGGCTGCATAAGTAAGATGGGCCACTTCGCTATTCCCACCGATAAAAAATTTGATGGTCTGCTGTAAAGACTGCCATGTTTTTATAGTTACGGTAGATAAAATGAAACCACAAAGCTGAAAGTCAATAGTAAAACACAGCCATAAAATTCTATTTATTAATTTCAGAATACAAAAGTTTTCTTTCTGGAAACTCCTGCATTGTGAAATGACATTTTTGTACAAACTTCACTATGAAGTAACTGTAATACGTCAAATGAAATCCAACAGGATAAATATTAAATGTGATTTGTACTTGGACTTACATATTATTGGGTTGCTCAAAGCAACTTACCCTAACCAAAAGAAAGGGCACAAACACTCGTGTTGACGTCTAGTAACTAGTTGTTGATTATGAGCTAGGCACATACATTTATAACGTATGCTCAGTCACATGACTTGTTACTATTGGCTAACAATAGCTGATGATGCACCCTGTAACAACGAATCAGAGCAATGAAGTTTAACACCATGAAATGGCAAAGGATGACAGCAATAAACATTCAAACACTGTGTGCACAAAAGGTGCACACAACAACAAATCTAGGAACAGACCAATGCCCCCCCTATTAATGAAAGAGCATTCACTATTCATTAATCATTTACTTGTCATAACATTTGATCAGTTTTAAGAATTCATTTTCTTACAAAAACACTATTTTTTTTGTAGATTTCTTGACCAAACTTTAATATATTGCTGGTCTGCAAAAATGTTAAACTATTATTTGCCAAATAACAGTATTTATGAACTTCGCAACATGATTCAAAGATGTACAATGACGCTGTCAAAAATTCAATACAAACTTACAATTCAATTGATAATTAATTATTTCATAATTCGAATTAAATTTTCAAACACTTTTCAAAATTTTCATCATTTTTAGAAATTGATACTCGCATTATCTTTGTGCCTTGCTTTAAAATTGATTTTATATTGCCGGGAACAAGTTTTTGCAGCTTGTTGGGTACTTCCAGCAATCGGCAGTTGTTCATAACCACAGAATGACGTCAAACTTTATTTCTGTTTGAGTAAGTCAATTGGCTTTGCTGCTTCCCAATTTAACGGCGTTTTCCTCAATAGAGAAATAATAGAAAAGAAAAACACAATTCATTAGACGTAATATTTTTTACAATTTTTTGAAACAATTTATAAGACGATTCTACAGTTCAGTGCTTCTTTTCTCTAAAAAGTCTGTCTGTTCAGACTACGAATAACGTTAGATGAAACATTTTCCTGCTACTCAGAACAATTAAAACCAAAGTTTTTCTACGAGTTCACAATTAACTGATACGACAAAATTTGGGCGGTACTCTTCCACAATTAAAATCATAGTCAACATTTAATCGTTAAATTTTAATTTTGATGAACAATTAAAAGTGAGCACACATAAAACTCGAACGATACACTACAATACCTGTTACTGAAGCCAACACTTCATTTAAATTATTACAATTCGGTGAGTTGAAAACTAGTTCTGCTAATTATCTGCAGGAGGTAGAAAACATAGCATTAGACATTTTTTAATTCCAACAAAGTAATTTCACAAATGCAACTTAATTGGCTTAATCTTCTTTCGCTGTGCACGATTTTTTGTGAGTGATATTTCCGGGCTGGCTTTACTTTTGAAATTAGATTTAGAGCTGCCAGCTGTGTGTTCGGAAAGTTCAGGTGCTAAATCAGAATTTTGACTGTCAATATCGACATTCGGGGCTGATGGACTTGATTTTCGTCCAAGGGACTTTCTACGTGTTTCTGATTTATTTTGCAACGGAATATTTTCTTCAGCTTGCGAATCACTCACATAGTGTAAATAATTTTTCGCTTTCTTCTTAGAACTTGAACTCTTCGAAGGAACTTGGGAAATTGGTGATGTTTATTGGTGACTTGGAAATTGGTGATTGGTGTGCTAGATGATGCAGGCATCTCATTAGTTGCGTCAACGAGTGGGTAACGCCCTTATTAGGCAATGTTTTGTTTCTCTCAGCCTGATTGGGTGATGTAAACACGATCGACTGCCTTATTGACTTCCGACTCACGTGGTTTGGAGATTGAGCCGGAACTGAGCTTGGAAAATCGGCATTCTTCAAATATTGCGTGTTCTTGTGTGGAGAGCCATCGGGATTTATCATTTCATCGGGCAAACGTGCGCGAATTTGCGATATGTTACGGCGTAGTTTTAAACCACTTTCCGTTATTACTTTGTAGTTTGAATGGTCCAAACATTTAAATATCGCTGCTTGTTGCCAAAGCCTCTTGCTAACGGTGTAGTCTCTAGTCCAGATAGGCGAGAATTCTTGAAACACTTCATGCTTTATGTGTGCGGAACTTGAGTTTATTTTATCCTGCTTTATTTTTATTTTCTGCTGTATATCTGGTTTTAGCAAGTCTAGGCAAGTTCGAATTTCTCTACCGAAAAATAATTTTGCAGGCGTTTCACCTGTAACCGTGTTGGGACAATTTCTGCTTGCAATATGGAACTCATTTAAAGATCTTTTAATAGTTTTACCTTCACTGCGTGCTGCTTTGAAAGCCTTTTTGAACTCACGAATGTAAATTTCGCCAAATCCATTTTGCTTAGCATCGTCAGGCGCACCTGTTAGATGCCTAATTCCCAGGGTTTTAACAAAAGTTTGAAACGAGCTACTCATCCACTCAGGCCCATTGTTAGAAACTAGCATTTTCATTTGCCTAAATTCGGCCATATTGTAGCGGCCGAAGCTACGACTGTAGAGGTGCTTGTAGCCTCGCCGACATCAAGATGGTTTTGACCTTTAACTTCTAGTTGTGGTGGCGGTTTTTACTTTTACAGAAAACAGCACACGTATGCTACTGGCCCAGTATGGGTAACAGAGAGTCATTTGTCCTAACTGTAGGCTAACTAGACAACATTAAAGGGGGGTATTCGCTGCCACCAGGTGGGTGTTTCTAAATGCAGCCCTAAGTTTAATTATTAAGTGGTTTTCTTAAGAACTACAACTTCTACATTTAGTCAAACTAGCAGAAAAACAGGCGTTTTACAAACTCGTAGGTTTATTAAAAGGCAAGTAAATATAAACAATTACATTTAAAATCAACTAGTGTCAGAACAAGAAAGCTTTAAATAAAAAGCACGGCGATTTTTACAACAGGAAAAATCAACAAGAATTTACATGAAATTCAACTCAAACTTCACACAACTGGGTGAAGGGTAAAAACTACAATTTCGATTAGAAAATGTTTTTGGGACCTCGGGAACCCGTTATAACATGCAAACCGCGGGAATTGCATGAAATAAATCTATTTGTTGCAAACCGCGGGAATTACACACAAATAGTCAAGACTATGTTTCTTAAGTCCGACCTAAGATCAAATCTTCATATCTGTAGATCCTTAGTATCTAGGGAAGCACCCGAAAAATACGTCGTCTAAATGCAGATTTAGTGTTTAGATTAAATTCATAATAATAAACACGGGAAACAAAAGCTGGTTTTTAGAAAGGGACCGTGAACCCTGACGTTATGGTGATGGGGGCCTAGAATGCCGACTATGGCTCCACCTCCATAATTCCCTCAAAGCTAAGGTTAGGTTAAGTTTAAAACTAAAATTTCGAATGGGGTTTCCAAAATTAAATTTTCTAAACTAACACTAGTCTAATACGAACCAACTACCTTTGCCCGGCATGGCAACATTCGGACAGGACATCTCCTATACCGACTGGCGTAGTCACCTCTGGCTTTGAGATCTGTTGAGCGTGTGCTAACGATTGCCTCGTGGGGCTCGGTTTTTATGCTGGAGCAGAGGATTTTCTGGACCTTAGCGCGGACGCCGAGGAGAGCTACGGAGGTCTGATTGGCTGAGGGCCTTGAGAACAATAGAAAAGTCGGCAGCGCAAAGGATTTTTCGCTTGGCGCCGTTTGAAGGAATAGCTATGTACTGCGTGACAAAGAGAGGCCGGTAGAGTTAAACTCATTGTTTAGAACGTGAATAAGGCCTTTAATTACTACGGATTGTTTTCTTATTTACCCACGATGATATGCATCGCGACTATTGAAGGGATGATCTCAATAAATTCGATTATTAACATTGGGATGCCAGGTTTACTTTGGGAAATTGAATGCCAAGTCGGTTTTGCTAGGAACAACAAAGTACAAACAGAAAAGACGTAAACGAAAAGCTGCCTAAGCTCCGGTAGTTGGGATGGCAAAAGATTACGTTAAAAGATTATTATAAAATAAAAGTTAAGGTTACCAGCGAATGCTAAAACGCATTTTAAATAGTTGAGTTTAATATTTATAGACGTAAAATTGGGTTTTTGGATGTCGGACATTTCTCAAGTGCATCTTAGATCGTCACCATAAATCTACTTAAGAAATATCAAAACAAAGTATCTGTACATTTATTAGGGAGGTTAAGTACCTTCCTAGAGGAAGCTCCTCCCTCTAAAACACTAAACTAATGTTTTCGGCTTTATGCCTAAGTGAAAATGAAAGCATATACAAATTTTTACAAGTGGCGAAAATGGCGTCTCGTGCGCTACGGTGATTTTACGGCATCGGTTTCTTGCGTTTTTCTTAAGGATGCTGTGAAAGTTCTAGAAGGAATTTTCGTGTTCTGTTTGCGGGGGAAAACAGATAAAGTTCATGGCTATTAAGAGCTGTTTCGATGAGACGGATCGGACCATTTTCTTGGAAGTTACAGGCGTTTGAATTTTGGGATTTTTCACGGCCGAGGCACCGAGAAAAAAAAAGTGTTCGTTGCCGTAAACGAAGTTTTCCCTCAGGTTGTTGATAGTTTGAGTTGAGGTATCCTCTCAAATCGGGTGAAGAACTCAGGCCTTCTTTACAATATACTGTTCAAAAACTTCGAAAACTTTATCAGATGTAGTTTTCTTCATAAATTTTACAAACGGGAATTTGCTATGCGCATCAACAATAACAATGAAAGTTAAACCTTCAACAACGCTAAAATCAGAATGAATTCTGTACATAGGCTTAAGGGGATACTCCCAAGAATGTTTTGGACCAGGTGGCTTTTCACCTTTCAGCTCTTGGCAAGCAGTACAACGTTTAACTTTAGCCTCTAGGCCAGCATCAATATTAGGCCACCAACATTTTCCTCGTGCTAAAGATTTTATCTTAACAATCCCCAAGTGTCCGACGTGCAGATCTTGCAGTATTCTGTCGCGCAGGCTGGTAGGCACGATTACACGCAAATTCCCAAAACAGGGTTTCGCACTCAACAGATATTTCATGTTTTCGTAAAAAATTCGGCTTTAATTCAGCCTCTTCTGTTTTTTCGGGCCAGCCATGCTTGACATACCTCAAAATTCGCATGAGAACAGGATCTTTTATAATTGCCTTTACTAGGGTACTATTAAGTACTGGTAAGGATTCAATGGACGGTGCAAAAAGCACTTTGAAAGAAGTTTCATCATCCGAATCCTCAGCAGTATTTTCAAGTGGCAAACGAGACAACATATCTGGTGTTAAGCTGTATTTTCCAGGCACATGTTCTAATGTATAAGAGTAGCCATTTAACTGAAGTGCATAACGCTGCACACGACTCGTAGCCATTTGAGGTATTCCATTATTTGAACAAAAAATCCAAATAAGAGCTTTCTGTTCTGTTTGGAGAGTGAAATGATTCGAATACAAGTATTGATGGAATTTTTTCACTCCCCAAGAAATCCCAAGCGCTTCTTTATCTAAATGAGAATAATTTTGCTCTGCTTTTGTGAGCTTCCTTGAAGCAAATGCAATAGTTTATCTTGGCCATTTGGTAAGGTATGCATCAAACACGAACCTAGACCATAAGGACTTGCATCCGTGGCCAGATTTAGCTTATATTTGGAAATGTAGTGAACTAAAACATTGGAAGTTTTGAACAACTGTTTTATTTTAGTCATAGCTGCATCGCAAGAAGGGCCCCAAACCCACTTTTGCTTGGGACTAAGTAATTTGGTTATGGGAATCAATTCATCTGCCAAATTTGGCAGGTATTTTGCATATTGATTAATAAAACCGAGAAAACTTTGCAACTCAGATATATTTCTAGAATTAGGAGCATTCATCACTGCCTCAATGACCTCTGGTAAGTTTGTCAAACCTTCTGAATCGATTTTATGTCCTAAATATTTCAGTTCAGATTAGCCAATTCTACACTTCTCCAGACCAAGCCGGGCTCCAGAATTCTGCAAGGCAGACAAGAATTTGTCAAGATTGCCATCATGTTGAGCACCTAGCCCACTGACGAGAATATCGTCGTAAAATAGTTCACAATTGCTAATTCCTGATGTTACGCTAACCATTAATCTTTGGAAGATACCTGGGCTGCTAGCCAACCCAAATGGACATATTAAAAATTTAAACAATCCAAGGGGCGTATTAATTACAAGTGCTTCCTGCGATTCTGAATCTAGCTTCATCTGAAGGAATGCATCCATCCTTAAGGTCAATCAGACTGAAAGTATCACTTCCAGAAAGCCTGCCAAACAACTCGGCAGCAGTGGAAACTGGGTAATGGTCAATTTCGAGCTGCGGATTAACGGTAGTTTTATAATCACCAACAATTCGAATACCACCACCTGCTTTATGGACCACCACAATGGGCGTGGCCTGCCTGCTAGTACTTACTGGCTCCAAAACTCCAAGGGACACCAAGCGTCTAATCTCATCATTAACCTTATCAATAAGTGCCAGTGGAATCGGTCTAACTTTACGAAAAACAAGAACAGCATCAGGTTTCAGTTTGATTTTTGCTTTAAAGTTCTTAAAACATCCTAACCCTGGCTTGAACAGTTCAGGAAACTTTGCCATGAAAGCCTCGGGTGTAACAGCAGTTCTTTTAACCTCAAGTGCTTCAAATTCCTGAAGCAGTCTAATTTTGTTTAAGACTAGTGGGTGAAACTGTTTCAAATCAAAATCAAAAATCGCCAACCAGTCCTTTCCCATCAAAGGCTGAAGTTCTTTATTAGCAATTAAAGCCTGAACCTGCCCAACTCTTTCACCAATTTGCACTTTAACTTTCATGGCACCAAAAACTTTATTTATCTGACCAGTCCATGACTTGACAAAAATATTTGGTTTTAATGTTTTACAGTCTTTAAAATATGTGTGATACCAACTTAGTGGTAAAATTGTAGCATCACAGCCACAATCAGTGTCTAATGGCAACTGTACACCATTGATGTCACACTCGACAGACCATCTCTCAGCTTTAAGCGAATTAATGCACACCGTGTTGTTCTCTAAGTAATCAACAGATTCGTCACTACTTTCATGATCACTGAAACTCTCATCCGGTGTGCTACACTCAGATTCTTCATTTTGTTCCAAAAAATCTGCTTTGTTCTGCTTATAGCCATATTTAAACTTCTTGCCAGTGCTTTTCTTAGGACGGGGTTTAGACTCTGATGACTGAGTACTCTGTTTACCCGTTTTGTTTTGTGAGCAAACTGCCTTTAAATGTCCTTTGACATGGCAACGGCCACAGGTGTAGTCTTTAAAGTGGCAACGGGCTCTCCCGTGTCCCTTAAAACGACAACAGAAACAAACCATATCTTTAGAACTCGAAGAGGATGGTTTACCTTGCTGATAACTGTTTTTACTTTTCTTTTTAGTTTTAACAAAATTTACACTATTAGCACTGGTTTTAAACTCTTGTTGGTTCAGTTCAGCTGCTTCCAAAGAAAGTGCTAGTTCAACTGTAGCTTTCAAATCTAAGGTTTTCTTAATCAGCTCTCGTTGTATAATTGAGCTGTGAACACCACCAACAATTCGATCCCGGATCATTTCATTTTCAATTTTGCCTGCAACAATAGCATCATAACCACAATGCTTGGTTAATTGTTTTGAAGCATCAGCGTACTCTGCTATTGATTCGTTTGGTTTCTGTGACCTCTTATTAAACCTGAGCCTTTCTGATATTGTGCTAGGAGCTGGTTCAATAGATGTTTCTACTGCTTTAATTAAAGCGTCATACGCAACGGTTGTAACTGTAAGTGGATCGATAATTCGAACAATTTTGTGAAACATTGCATCCCCAACACTAGCTAATAATATGTCGCAACGATCTTCATTTTAATTTTCTTTGCTTTAAGAAAACAACCAAATCGCAAAATGTACATAGACCAAGAATGCTTACTTGGTTCATAAGTATCAAACAAACCGTTAGGTTTGACAGCTTCAGTGCTACCAGGCACTTTAAACTGAACTAATTAACAAAGCTAAATTGGTTTTATTAAGTTTTGTCAAATAAAAGGCATAGGAGCTGGTTCAATAGATGTTTCTACTGCTTTAATTAAAGCGTCA
>JAHWFP010050945.1:561-20088 GCA_023313725.1 Lithobius niger | reverse complement strand
CCCCCAATTAACCCTACCGTGCAGCGTCTGACTCATTGTCCTCTTCTTTAATTTTAGAGAACTAAGGAATACATAAAACCGGCGTCATCAGAGAATAAAAACATTAAAAACACCTTACATTGTCATAAGTGGGTCACCCATCGTACAGAGTTTGTGCTGCAGCACTGAAACAAACAAAGTAAAGCGAATGTCCAGAAATTACTTTGTTTGTGTTAGTGCTGTAATACGAACTCTGTACCACTCTGATGACCCACTTATGGCAATATTAGGTGTTTTAATGTTTTTTTATGTTTTTATGTTTTATGTTTTTTCATGTATTAGGGCGCGTTTTATGCCACGAGACCTTCTCGCTTGCCGAACGCTATTTGCTATACTTAACCTTACTTATTTTCATTTAGTTTCCAGTTTCTACTAAATGAATGCGGCATTATACAACAAATAAATGTATTAGAAATAACAAAACGTATAAAGAACAAAGTGCCAACAGTAATTCAAACATTGCTACAACATTGTTGTCATTTCTCGCTATTTCCAAAATTTGCTATTCTCGCTGAAAAAACAGCTTGTGGCAGTGATCAGACGACGGTAGAATGAATAGCAGCTCGCAGCGAGAATTCAAAATTCAACATGGCGTCCATTTCGGCGTTATAGAATCGAAAACAAACCTTCGAATGTTGGCATTCAGAAATCAGTCCGTCAGTTTGTACTGCAGTAGAAATTGTTTTCTTGTTGTCATAAATCTATGCTATCATGTTGCATGCATCGTACGTCTTGTTGCGAGGCACGAGAAGAAGAAATGTGTTCGCGTTGTTGCCATGGTTACTACGTATAGACAACTGGAAAGCTGCATACTCTGGTAAAAGCGAGAAGCACAGCAGATTTAGTATTAACCAAGTAACGGCGCGTTTACGCAGCGACTCGCCTTTGCATTCTCGCAGCTAGAACTCAATCGCGATGGCAAAGGTGACATTGCCATGGTAACAACGCTAAATGGATTGGCTAAATCCGACATCGTTTGAGTAAATACATGCAGTCTTATAATCCGTGCCAAAATATAAAGAATTCCTCATGACGAAACAATTTTCCCAAACGTTTCTGAACTCACGTTATTTGCTGTTTTCGTTGCGAGGCGGCAGACATAAAACCACCGCCATTTTGGAATTTGAGGTGATTTCTAGCTTCTAGCTGCGAGAATGCAAAAGCGAGTGGTTGCATAAACGTGCCCTAAAAGGTAGTGAGCGAGAAAATTGTTCGTTGCGTAAACCCGCCCTCATACTGAATTATTCAGGCATTCAAGCGCTTGACCATTATTAATAAAGGCTTTACTTCGGGGAGTTTATCAAACAAAATTTGGTCATTTAAGGTATTTGTGCGCCCTATTCTGGAGTATGCATCACCTGTGTGGTCGCCGTATCTGGTAAAGGATATTGACTTGATTGAATCTGTACAACGTAAATTCACCAAAAAACTTCCTGGGCTGCGTGATTTACACTATCAGAATAGACTTTCCAGGTGCGGCTTAGACTTACTGGAACTACGTAGGATCAGGTCCGATTTGATTTTAACTTATAAGATATTGCATGGTATTAATCCTGTTGATCTTCCATTCTTTGACGTCGCGCCAAGGTCCCATTTCACTAAGGGGCACCAATGGAAACTCGTTATTCAGGGTTCCATTACGGACTGTAGAAAGAATTTTTTTTCATTACGCGTCGCCAAAATATGGAATGCCCTGAGTTTCAGAAACCGTATGTGCAAATGCCTTATCGGGTTTTTGCAGATTGCTCCTTAAGGAGCCTCTAAATGGGTTCCTAAAGCGACCAATATAGTATTTTAACTTTTACTTGGATGCTTTTTGTATTATTATTATTATTTTAATTTTTATTATCTTTACTAATATTGACAATTGGTTTTGGCCAAGCTTTTTACTACGATTTACATTGATTTTATTATTTTTTATTATTTTAAGAAACATTGACAATGATACCCGGCTTTTCCCCTCACTTGTCCCTCACATTTGGCGATGCCATCGGGGACTATTGTGGCTCTGGTAGGTCTAACCTTGGTGGTAAGGCATTCGTGACCCCAACCCAATACCATCTACCCTTCCTATGCAGTCGAGCCATCATCATCGTTTTAAACTTTTAAACTCTTAAACTTTTACAATTTAAAAATTTTTAGTTTTTAACATCGGATGGCTGTTAGTGACCACCAGGTCCTTGCCATTCCGGTTGCGTTTGCAACGAACCTACATTATTATTATTATTATTATTATTATTATTATTATTATTATTATTATTAGACATTGTTTTTTCTCGTTGTGCTCTTGACTCAGTTCTCTATAGACACGCACGCTGCACAGTCCGTTCCTCGCTTCTTTAATTTCGCTGATTCACTGCTATTGCTCTCGCTGCCATCGAGTACAAACATAAAATCGAATCGTAGCTTTATTGAAATTTAATCAGTGTTTTAAATGGAGAGGGGTTGGGGTAGTATTTCAAACGTAAGAGAATGCATCTACACTCAATCTTCGCCAATCACATTGTGTTTGTTTTATGGGTTGGTGTGCAATTAACCAAAAAACAACCATATAATAAAGTGAAACGCCAGCGTACTGCATTTCAGGGAACTACACAAGACGAAAATAGCTTTGTATAGGTATTTATTTCTCATTACGTCACTCGGCTCATGAACTTGACATAACAGTACTCGGCTCATAACCGCTCTGTCGTTGGAATACCCTCGTTGACAGTTATTATTCTTGTCTGAAATATACCCCTATCCAGTATACCCCCATTTCCGATCCGTTTGTGTTGTGTTGTTGGGGATCATCGACTTCTTTTTTCTTCTGTTTACTGTGTTATTAGAATAGAATATAATAGAGGTTGTCGGCCATTAAGCTATACAGCTTTTTGAAGGCCCAAGCGGCAGATGTTAAGTGGAAGGAACCACCATCGTAAACAGTTGTTTCTTTGTTGCCAAAACATCTTAACCTGGTAATTTTAGCATTACATTCCTCGAATGTGATGTTCCCCTGGAGGTTTCTTCCGGTTTCTAGACGCCTGCTTGCATAGCCCACCGCGCATGCGCGGCGCGGTCCTCCCATATAAAAGCGACAGCGCGCATGCTATCAGCATTCATTTTCCTCCAGAGGTTTCTCCACGCCACCTCGCTCCACGGTTCCCGACTGTCGTTTGGAAAATTGGATTCTTCACGAAGATGGACAACGCTTCGCCCGCCGCTCGTCCTCGTGCTCTTGCTCACTTCGATCTTGGCAGCCGTTGGGCATCCGCCCTCGACCTCGCAGTGCCTACACGTACGACACCCGCTGATGCCATGCCTGATGTCGCATCGCCTGACTCTCCACTCCTCCCGGGCCAGCGCTCGCCGCTCCTCACCCCACTGGATCTGTCGTCGCTTCGACAAGACCTTTAAGTCGCCAAAGACTCCTACCGGGCCGCCAAGCGTAACCTCCGCCGAGCGGCGCTTGCCCATTCTCCGGAACGACACTCGCCGCTCGACCTGTAGTCCAACTCCTCCCGGATAGGCCTAAGCGTCAGCCGCAGTGTCGTACGGGAAATCGTACATGACACTGTCCGCCACCTGCAAGAAACCCGATGCCGCCTCCCTCCTGCACATCATCGGTACGGAAGGCCAGCACCCAGGACTGGGTCGCATCCACTTCTAGCCACGAAGGGTACTGGCGTGCCGCTTCCCCCCCCCCCCTCCCCCGCCGGCCTCGGCGTCTAAGCGCAAGCCGGACGACACGCTGTCGTCACGCCACCCTCTGTCGCCCGCCCCTACTGCCGAGAAACGCATCAGGTTCCCGGACGACACTCCTGACGAAGCCACCCTGTCGCTCGCAGCTCTTCTGAAAACTGTCGAACAGACGGTCCCGGACTGCTTCCTATTCAAGCCCTCGAAGGTACCGGACGCTCCCGTCATCAACCGTGGCCTTACGACAGGCCTTGGATTTGCCTCCAGGGACAAAGACGCCAAGCCCCGCTGCCTCCTGAGTCAGTCTACAACACTCCTAACGTGTCTACTCCGCAACGAAGGCTCCATTCTAGGCAAAGGCAATCCCCTTCTTCTCGATACGGAACCATGTCCCGGCCGCGAAAACGGCTTCTTTAGAACCTTTGGAGACAGCGCCACAAACCCCCCAATTTCGAAACCTATCCGGAATGCGAATTCATCTGCAGCGAAATCAAGATGGACTTCGGCACTTCAATGTCTATACCCAAGAAGGCCGATATTCCAACCTTCATGATGTACGAAAACGACAGATGTCTGTGGCTAAACCTACGGGCGGCTTCCCAAGCTGACGTCCTGCACACGGCTATCAACGCCCTATGTGAGAAGCTGTCGTCCGACAACCCTACGGAAGAGCTCAAGAATTTGCCGTCCCTGATTTCCCAACTCTTCCAAAAGGCGAATTTCGCAACCTACCACGCCATGAACTGGGCGACAAGAGCACTATTCAAGAACACCCTCCTCCTTCGCGACATCGCCCTGTCGTCAGCAAACAACCTAAACTTCTCCACACGACACCGTCTAAGAAACCAACTGATCCACGAGTCTGAAACTCTTTTTCGGGGACAGATCCCGACACTCGCTCCTCATCTGGATGTCTCAAGGAAACCAAGGTCACAAAAGCAATCCACACCCTCAAACCGCCTGTTCTCGTGGAACAGACAAGCCAACCACCGCCCCGCCGATGACTGGCACAAGAACACGGCATCATCTTCTAGCCACCCGGACGACACTGCCGCTCCTCAACAACGAAACCAGCAGCCCTTTCGTTCCGACGCTCCTCGCTCTCGCCCCGGCCAACGCTCCCAGAAGAAGCGCGCCGCTACCCCGTCCGAAGGAGCCGATTCTCATCACCCGGGGGTAGAAGAATACAACGAAAAAATCAACAATGACGCCCTGCACCTGGCTGGCCTCCCGGTCGGAGCCAGATTACGCTATTTTCTCCCAGCCTGGCAAAAATTAACCACCAACCTGGAAATCCTGTCGATAATAAAACACGGCTTTCGTCCGACGTTCCTACACCAACCGCCGCTGTCGCCATCGCCCCCGTGGGACTTCTCGCCCCAAACGACAGCTTCCCTGTCGCACGAAGTTTTGGAGTTGCTACGGAAGAATGCGGTACGACAACTCTCCAACCCAGGCCCGGGTTTCTACAGCTCGGTCTTCACCCGCCCAAAGAAATCAGGAGGCCTACGCCTAATTTTCAATATGAAGCCCCTCAACAAGTTCATCCAAAACGAACATTTCTAGATGGAGACCCTAGAATCCATCCGCCAATCATTGATGCAACACGACTGGACACCATCGATCTAGAAGACGCTTATCTTCACATCCCCCTCCATCCAGCAATCACCCACTACTTTCGTTTCATTTACAACCAGAAAGTCTTCGAATTCCGCTGCCTCCCCTTTGGCCTGAACGCAGCCCCAAGGATATTCACCCTAGTCTTAAAACCAATCTTGGTGAACCTTCACCAGCACCAAATACAAGCCAATGCTTATCTCGACGACTGGGCCTTTAACAACCCAAACCCCTCTCAATTGGAACTCAACAAGGTCAAGACCATCAACTTGCTAAACTCCCTGGGATTTGGCGTAAACCTAGCAAAGTCACGACTTCTTCCAGAACAAGTCTTCACATTTCTCGGAGCCACATTCGACCTTTGATCGGCATCAATCTCCCCGTCTCCAGAACCCATAGAAGACCTCCTACAGCACATCCGACTCTTCCGCCTCCACTGAACTCCCTCATCGGAAAAATGGATGCAATGGCCAACGTGGTCCCTTACGGCCGGTGGATGTTAAGACCATTCCATCACTACCGGATAGACAACCACTCAATCAACCAAAACAATCCAGACAATCAGATCCCACTCAACAAAGACTTCCAATTCGAATCACTCCTCTGGTGGTCCGACGTCACAAACCTGTCGAAATCCGTCCCTCTACAGGAACCACCACCCGACCACCAAATCTTCACGGATGCATCAAGCACTGGTTGGGGAGCACACCTAAACAACCAGGAAATCTGCGGCCTGTGGCCTGCCATCCTCAAAGACCACATCAACGGACTGGAGCTACGTGCAATCCTCCTATCCCTCCGACACTTCCTTCCATTCATCAAAAACAAGGTCATACAGATCCAGACGGACAACACAACAGCCCTGGCCTACATCCGGAAAGAAGGCAGAACGAAATCAAGATCTCTCCACAACTTAATGACGGAAATCTTCAATCTGTGCATCCCCCACAACATCACCCTTCTACCGCTTAACATCCCAGGCAACAGGAACGTGATTGCAGATTCTCTCTCTCGCCTGAAACCGCCAACAGGCGAATGGTGCCTCAAGAAATCCATCTACGAATCTCTCTTCAACATCTGGGACAGACCAATGTTGGACCTATTCGCCACGACGCACAATGCCAGACTTCCCCACTACATCAGCCCAATTCTGGACGACTCAGCAGTAGCAGTAGACGCTCTCACGTTCCCATGGCACAACCTGTTCGCCTACCTATTTCCACCCTTCAAACTGCTTCCACAAGTTCTTTGGAAAATCGAATTAAGCCAGGGTCTATTCTTCCTAATAGCCCCTCCTCTGGCCGTCGGCAGCCTGGTTCCCGCTCCTCCTAAACCTAACAGTCGACACTCCAAGAAGTCTCCCTCATCTACCAGATCTTCTGTCACAACAAAAGGGAACAAAACTACACCCGAACCTCCCACTCCTAAATTTACACGGGTGGCTACTATCATCAAACTCCTCAAAAAGGCTGGCATTCATCAAGAAGAGGCTGAACGCATCGCATCTAAAGCAACCAGAGAATCAACAAACCACATGTATGACAGCCACTGGTCAAAGTGGATTCATTGGTGTATCACAAAACGCACAAATCCACTCAACCCCTCTCTTCCTGAACTCCTAAGCTTCTTCGGTGACCTATTCAACATCGACAAACTCAAAGGCTCCACCATCCTCGTCTATCAATCTGCCTGAAACTCCGTCTTCAAAGCTGCCGGTCGCACCGCCCTACTGGAAGACTACCAAATTTCTGCCCTACTACGCTCATACGAAAACGATCGACCTACCACTAGACGTTCCGTTACTGACTGGACCTCTCCATCGTCCTACAATCACTAATGGAGAACCCCTATGAACCCATGCAAGACAGCTCACTCCACCTTATGACCCGCAAACTGTCTTCCTCGTAACACTGGCAGCAAGTCTAAGATGCTGTGAGATTCAAGCCCTCTCGGCAGACCCGGCATACTGCATCTTCGGCCCAAACTTCTCATCAGTCACATTCTTCCCAAGAGCGTCCTTCAGAGCAAAAACCCAAAAACCATCCGAACCCTCGAAACCCAGAACATTCCCTGCCCTTTCAAACCTCACTGGGGACCTACCGGAATGCCTCCTCTGCCCAGTCAGAGCTCTCCGCTTCTACCTAACCCGCACTCAACACGAAGACATTCGGAGAGGCAGGAATCAACTCTTACTTCCAGTGGACCCCCAAACCGGCGAAACAACAACCGCCATGGTGTCACGCTGGATCAAGAAAACAATCGAAGCAGCTTACGACAAGCACAGACTGAGTAAGAGCATGAGGATATCAGCGCACGAAGTACGAGCTATCTCCGCATCTTGGGCCCACCACAATGCCACACCAATCGAAGTACTCCTAGCAGGAGCATCGTGGCACCACCAATCCACCTTCACGTCCCACTACCTAAGGGACATGACGAAGGACGAATCCGGACTACACCGGCTGGGACCAATCGTCTCAGCCAGAACTGTGGTCAAGACCCCCTTAAGCACTCAGAACGAAGCTGAAGCAAGATCCAGGAGGAAGCAAGATCTATCCAGCTAGAAGCAAGACCCTCAAACAACGGTCCTTTTCAGGGCCACCAATTCCCACGAAAGATACCAAATTCCTGTTTAGCCCATCTTGTTCTGAATAAAGTGCGAATTTTTCTCTTGCAGATAAAAAAAATTCATGGGGGAAAGCCTGCTTGCATCCCGGGACGCTCGTACAGACGGTGCCCGCCACCAACTTCAACGAGGTCAACTGGTAATGCTAAAATTACCAGGTTAAGATGTTTTGGCAATAAAGAAAGAACATTTTGCCGGCCCCCAGCCTGGCCGGCTAAAAATGGTTTCTTTTTGCCTAAAACATACTTAACTTTAACTCCCGCCCTGCCTCCCCTCTCGAGTCACCGCCTGACACAGTGAGAGTAAAATGAATACCGATAGCGTGCATGCTGTCGCTTTTATATGGGAGGACCGCGCCGCGCATGCGCGGTGTGCTATGCAAGCAGGCGTCTAGAAACCGGAAGAAACCTCCAGGGGAACATCACATTCGAGGAATGTAATGCTAAAATTACCAGGTTAAGTATGTTTAGGCAAAAAGAAACCATTTTTATCCGGCCAGGCTGGGGGCCGGCAAAATGTTCTTTTTTGCCGCAGGAGGGAGGAAACCGGAGTAACGGGTGGGAAACAGCCGGAGAAAAACCCGTACATATACACTTCCCTTCTCAGGATCGAACCCAGGTCGGTACGAAGCCAGAGATGTACAGCTGGGAATCGAATCTGACGCCCCAGTGCTCGCAGCTACCCATGCACCCATATGCCATATTATTCCATATTATTCCATATGCAGGCCACAATTTTTATGCAAAACATCGAATTTTTCTCGTTAGGTAGTCTTCGTGTCCCGACAGTGCCATTTGGTAGTGTCAGAATTTTAGCAGTGTCTTAAGGGTGTGAAAAAGAATAATAAACTGCTATTTTCCGTACTATAAAACACGCTAAAAATGACAGCGCAAAATATCTACAGCAAAAACTGTATGAATTTGTCTGTTTGTCGTGCAGTTATGACGAAACGCATGAACCGATTCAAATTAAATTTGGTAGGGATATTCCCTGAACTTAGGAAAGGTGACATGTTTTTTTTTTTTTTTTAACAATTAACAAAAACCCAAAATGGCTCCGACAAACTATGTTTGAAAGTTGTTCACCAAATGGAACTCACACTGGTTGCGGCATGTAATTAAAATTATCTAATTATAGAAGAAGGCCCTATTCAAGTTTTGTGAAAATCCACGATAGGCGACCGAAAATAGTGTCCCAAAAACTGTTTTTGCCTTATAACTTCTTAACCATTCATCAAATTAAACAGGAAATGGTTACTTAAAGTACTCATAATTAAATATTTATCAAAAAGAGCCCATGTATAAACAATCACATACTACTCTAAGCTGCAATGAGAAGATGCACATAAACACCCGTCGTAGCATCCGGGGGCCGCAGCGAAACCCAGAGTGCTGCATGTAGGCGAAAAGCCTTCACGTGCCATTAAATGGACGTGAAATGTTTTTCGTTTACATGGCCGCACACTGGGCTTCGTTGTAGTCCCCGTATGCTACGACGGTTGTTCGTGCGCAGCATCTTCTCATTGAAGTTTTCATTTTCTTCATTCAGGGAAAGGTCCTACTCAAGTTTTGAAAAAAAAATCCATGTTGGCACCCAAAATGGCGTCCAAAAAGCGGTTTGTGCCTCATAACTTGCAAAAATGTTTTCCATGATCTTTTTCAACCTACAGCTCGTTTTCATTAGCATAATTACTTTACTAAAAGCCGAAAACGTCGCCATTGGCCGTTACCTGAGGCCGTACTGTCCTCTACTATACGTCCAACACCACCTTGAAGATTCCATTGGTACTTCTCTGGGACTGCCTCTATACCTTTCTCTTTTTAACTGTGCGACCACACATAGGTTGTGTCTGTAGTGTAATGGCTTTCATTTTATAGGTTCTGATGAGAATGTTTCTTTTCCACGTTTTATGTATTATTGTATTGAACACATGCCGCTGCTTATTGCCTCTGTTTGCCTCTTGAAATAGAAAGAGGCGATGCACGGGGCATCCACCCACCCACCCAAAAATTTGAAAACGAGTCGAGCGTTAACCCCTAAACTTTGCGTCTTATAGTATTGTCACTTTCGTTGCACATTTTGGCTTTTGATTCAAATGCTACGTGGCTACCTATAAGTATAACATGGCGGTGAGAGAGAGACGTGGTTGGGAGGGTATTAGTGGGACTTTCTAATTATCTCTGTTCAACCCCCCCCCCCCCCCATGGTTTAAAAAATCGATTGACGCCCTTGAACAATCAGGGAATGCTGCTTTGTTCTCATCTGAACTGAGCCAACGGTCACCTTTAACGATTGTCCTTGCAAACGTACAAAGAATGTATGCTTTTAAGTTCAGTATTCTTTCTTTCTCTCTTTGGTTTTGCCTGCACGTACCATGTGTTCATCGCTTAATGAACGTTTCTTTGATTTTTTTTTTTTGGTCGACGTCATTTTAAATTTATTTTATTGTCACTTCTGTATCGATTTTTTTCAACCTTGAATGAGAGAAATTTGTGCGCACTTCCTAAGTTTGGAAATGAACAACCAATTAACCATGCTTTGTTCAAATCCAAACATTATCATAATCAATAGACGCCCTCCTAATGTAATGACGTTTTCCCGTCTCTCTCTCTTGAAAATTAGGAACTTTTATTTGATTTTTTTATAAAAAATTACTTCTCAGTTAAGACAACCGAATAATCATTTAAATTACGTGAAATATTTCTTTAGCATTTTTATTTGACTTTAACCGCTTCTTCTTTGGAACAGGTTTTAAAGCCTAGTTTAGGGGCAGGGGGGGGGGGGTCCAATAAGGTAGTGAAAGGGTTAAAGTAAGAAAAAAAAATTACTGAAAAAAAAAGATGTTCGCATAATTTCATCTTATTAGGGAGAGAATCGAAAGGGCCTCCAGTTGGTTTGGAGAGGTCGTTTGGTTTCACAGTTGTGACGTCAGTTCCTGGAACCACTTACAACGCTAACAATGCGCTTGCTTGGTGGCGTACTGCCATTTTGCTCCACTGGTTGGTGGCTCTCTGACGTGGTATTTATTATTGATGCAGTGCGTACAACGTTACTCTAAACAGGATTTTGTCTCTGGCTGTTTCGTAACGTTCTAGTTACACAACAACTAGCAGGATACAGGCTTGGCTGCTACGACGGACCAGCCTTTATTCTCTTGCTAAGCGGAATCGCAAGTCTTTGCAGCGCAGGGACTATTGATTCAGTCCGGGTTTAGGTTTAAAAGAACTGAAAGAACTGTTTGTTCATGGAACTCCCTTCCAGACAGCAGAGATGGAAGTGGGTCACTTTTTCCGACCCATGACCAACCTGCCCCACTCGATCCCTGACCCACGAGCCACTTGACCCACCCGACAAAGAACAAAATGTGACTAACCGTTCGTGACCTATCCCATGCTATGAAAAAATAATACAGTATGCAAATAATACAGTTTGCAATTTGGGTTTTTAGCCTTCTGGGGGAAATTACTTTTGAAAGAGTATGACAATGAGTATTTTTTAAAGACTACTACTTACCGTAAGCTTGCCGTGGGTCGGTGGGTGAACGATCTTGACCCATGACCCACTTGACCCACGATAAAACTGTGACCCACTGACCCATGGGCCAGTTCAATAATGGTTCCGGAGCAGAAGTACTGACATGTACCGTCAGTAATCTAATCTAGATCCTACCCCCCCCCCCTCTCTCCTTATTAGTTCGATTTTCCCATAAATCACGGGCCAGGGCAACGGAGCAGCTTTAATTGATCTTGAGCCAATGGAATATCTTTATTATAATATCGGAGGCCGGCTAACAGAAAAGCCTAAAGGAAAACCACTTTGTAAATGCACTCTCCCACTCTACCTGCAGCCAAAAAGGAGCCAGGCATGAGTGGTCGATCAATCAGACAAGTCGTCGGGAAAATGTCCCAGGAAATGTGTCCTGGGATATGTGACCGGCCCTGGCTTCCTCTAGTAGTTATATAAAACGCTTGACCAAAAAACTCCTCTCGACTTTTCACCCAAAGGTCGACCAGGCGTTACTTGACTCGTTCTTTACATGTAGCAGTACAGTTGGTTAAAATACTGGGAGCGCATTCTTCCACGTTATGACACAAAACAAAGTTTGTAAGAAACAAAGGACTTAATGAAGGCAACATTTCGTTTATTTCGTGTAAGTCTTCCAAGAACTGGGGAACCGGCTGCAATCGTGAAAAATTTGAATTTACAATTTTTATAACCACCATATAAATTTGTTTTAATGAAACAAAAAAAACTACGATTTACAATACACAATGCGCAATTTGGGTTTTTTTTTAGTATTATTATTTCATTTTGTTTGAATGCATTTTCGTAACAGGCGTTAAATAGTACTCTTTTTCTTTTACCGTGTCTAATTGTATAACCGGGATGCAATAGCAACGCCCTAGTGGGCCCCCACGTGTTTTAACTATTACCATTTTGGTGACAAAATCTCCGCCTACTACCTCGTTATCGCTAAGAATAACAAGTTTTACTGAGTTGCATTGGTGTTCGCACTTACTTTTATCAGTATAGTAATGTGAAGATGTTTGAGAACAACTGTACAGCTTGTCTAGGCTATAAAAGTTCAAGGTATTTTTGTGCTGTTCCCATGGAAATGTATGAAACCTTAATGGTGATAAAAGCAGCGCATTAGTTGATAAACCTTGCTAAGAGTGGGACGACGGAGCAAAGGGAATTCTTCCACTTTTTTGGCTGTAACGAGGGGGTTTCCTGGGAGCACTTACCGGGAATGGAACGAATTTTGCAGAAATTGTGTTGTCAGGTCTTATCTTCACCTCCCTCCCCTCACCCCCGTCTCATCTTCCAGGTCATGCTTTTCTAACAAATGGTATTCTATTAATGTCATTGCAGATGCGGCCAGGGACCGGGAATTCTCCTCAGACGTCCTAGACAGCAGGAATGAAGAACTCAACGACGTAAGCGACGACGACGACGGTGGTGACGACGACGTAACGTATGACGACGACGAGAAAATCTCATTAAAGCGAGGAGCACTGGATCAGAACTTTCTTCGTTTTGGAAGAATTGCTCTTAGGTCGCCCTATTCAGACAAGCGGGCGGCGCTCGACCGCAACTTCTTGCGTTTTGGACGCAGCACCGACCACCTAAGGGACAAGAGAGCGGCCGAGGTGTACACAGGCTACAAATCAGAAAATGGCGGAAGTGCCGTGCCCAGCCAACGCTCGTTGCATCTCGTTAAGGGCATCCTGAGCCCGGAAAGGCTACATCTCATCCGGGAATTGAGCAGAAAGCGCGGCGCCCTTGAACGCAACTTTCTTCGCTTTGGAAGAAGTGGTGAAGTCGCCCACGAAGACCACCATGTAGCGAAACGGGCTGCTTTAGACCGTAATTTCCTACGTTTCGGCCGAAGAGACGGTTACGACAAGAAGGCAGCACTAGATCGAAATTTCCTTCGTTTTGGCCGAAATCCCCACGGCGAAGACGGCGAAGGGAATTTTCCAGAGGACAAGAGGGCAGCTCTCGACAGGAATTTTCTGAGGTTTGGGAAGAGCGACACTGCGTTTGATCGGCTGGACGACGCAGACAAAGTCGAGGGTATTAAAAGAGCGGCGTTAGACCGGAATTTTTTACGATTTGGCAGGGATCCGATGACGAAGACGAACGTACCCGACGCAAAACGGTCGGGACTCGACCGGAATTTTCTTCGCTTTGGAAAACGAAACTGGGAAACGCACACCTCCCTGGAAGATGACGATCAAGTGTTACATTTTGACGACAAGCGATACGACGTAAACAAGGATGTCTCGTCCGACCTCCCTCGTGAAAGAAACCTGAACAAACAAATGTTTTCTAAATCAGAAGACGAGCAATCAGAAAATATGAAGAGCAAAGCTAAGAGAGGAGCTCTGGACAAGAATTTCTTGCGCTTCGGCAGACGACAGTTCGACTTTTCAGCACTAAATCGCAACCACTATCAGAACACGGCTGATAGCAGCAAAAGAGCAGCTTTGGATCGAAACTTCTTGCGATTTGGAAAACGAGCGGGAATGGACAGGCTGCTAACGATTTCGGAAGACAACAACGAAGCAGACCCACATGCTGCACAGAATGAAGAGGACCTTGCACGAATGACATTAAGTCCTTAAATAGTTGCTAAATATATTCAGTGGCATAAAGTAAGGGCGTTTAGGTTCCATTGAGTTTCTAATGGTGCATTATGTGGAAGGCTTTAGTTAAGTAAATATTACAAAAAAAAAAACAACCACAATTCGACTAAATACTACCTGGATTTGTACTGTTTCTGGCGTTGCAGAATACTAGTAGAAAACACTAAACGTCAGAAGTTTTTGTAACGAAAAATAAAGACAATTTGAAATCTCTCGTTTCAATTAGGGCAATTGTAAGTTAGCTGTAGACAAGTCTGACTAGCAAAAATATATCAGTTAGACCTAAACTATTTTTTTAATACTTGTCAAACTAACGCCACTGAATAAATTTTAGCAAGACGAGGTTGATTTAACCAAACTCGACAAAGACGTCATCCAAAGCCAGAAAAAGGAAGAGTAAGGACAAATTAGTAGATTATGAAACCAAAACTCCATCCTAAATAACTATGTTCCTGTTTTTGTTCATTTTTTGAGGGGGGAAAAAACACAAGTTTTGAAACGTTGGGTTACTCGTTTTCAGGAATATGATGAATGTGTTCAACTGTTCACGTACAGTTTTAGCACTGTCGGATTGTTAACAAACAATTTCAGCCTCAAGGAGAATGTATGTAAAGTGCTAATTGAAATGATTATTTTTCGTGGAACCAATGGATGTGTATCTTTATATTTTTAACAACTTATATCACATAAAAAAAATAATACCCTTAAATTTCTGTGTCGATCAATCAAACAACGCACAACCGACGACAGCAGAAATATAAAATTTAATGAAAAGCATACATAACGTTTCAGTCTCTTGCTCGTTTTCCGGATTGCTTGTTGTTATTTATTTATTTATTTGTTTATTTGCTTTCTGTGTTACGTAATCCTTTAAATACAATTTACCTGCAGCTATATTTTTTTTTCATTTATGAATTTATTATTGCGGCTTACTATTTGACAGTAATATGAACAAAATTATCTTATCCTGTTAGTTACGTTAATGAATTTAGTTGTTTTGGACTATTAGAATTTATGTTGCAGAGCAGTGAAATGTTTGGTATTTTTTTTTTTTATTAAAAGCCTGCTTTTAATGTTATAAAATATTTTATTGTATTGTTTCTTTATGCAGAAAACCTGTAATGTAAATATGGAGGATAAATATTGAAAAAAAATATATTACCTGTCATGGTATAATAAAATTATTGATTTGCCTACAATACTGCGTGTATAAGGTTTGTCATTCAAATATGTGTTAACCCATTACAGTCAAATATAAGTTTATGTAACTTCCTGGACTCTTAGACTCATCAAGTAAACTTACTGTATCATGTTGAGCCATTAGTGACTTACCTGCTTTTTTCTCTTGCTTTTTTCTCCCAAACTTGCTAACTAATATAATGTGATACTTTCGTTTAAACTAAACCAATTGTGCCAGGGTTTAGTAAAAAAAAGAGGCGACATAAGCAAATACTACGAGATAACCCCCCTTTTTTTTTTATCATACACAACGAGAGCCATATTTCGAAGTCCTCCCTCCAGCAAAACTAAAACAATTAAAATATCCGTTCCTATTCAATATTTTTTGGCCAAACTTTGCCAATAGTAGATAAGTATGGAAGGTAAAGTTATACAAAGAATTATGCAATTCTGTGCAAGAGTAAAAGTAGGGAGCCACCAGTGCATTTGAAAGCTGTTCACTTGTTGTTGTTCTGCCACCGTTTCAAACAAAAAACAAAAAAAAAACTACTGTACCTGCCTAAAATCTGAGACGTGATCTAAGCCAGAAATTTCCTATCTTCATCTTTAAAGACACCAGTTTTCAACTGGCTGAGCCATTCCGAAGTTACGGAATTCTGAACGATCAGTTTTATTGTTTTACATAGAGCAGTGACATTTGCCGCCATATTGGCACCAGTATGGGTTTTGGAGGGCATAACTACAAGGTGCACTACATAAAAATGGAGGGAAAAACAACGGAAGAACGGATTTCTTAGGCTTAAAATAACGTTGTTTTCTCCAACAACAAAAATCGCGCGTTTTAGATCTAAGAAATCACTCTTCACAGCATCGGCTTCAGTATGACGCCCTTCTGTTTTTCTCTGCAGTGCCCCTTGCAGCTAACCCATTAAGGCTCCAGCATAGAGTTATATACAATAATACTACGTCGTGTCACTGCCCTGTTGTTTTAAACGGAAAAAACGCCCCCGACAAAACCCCCCCGGAAAAAATGCCCCCAACAAAACGCCCCTGGAAAAAAACACCCACAGGAAAAACGCCTCCAGGAAAAAACGTCCCTAGGAAAAAACGCCCCTAGGAAAAAACGCCCCCGAATAGGCTAAAATGGCCCAATGGTGGTCATCGTAGCTGAGTCTCAGATTTAAGACGGCTCATTTATACGAGCATTAGGTTGCTTCAGATAATTTAATACTCTAAGAAATTCATTTAAAAAAGTATATTTGCGTATTTACCCTCCGTTTACAATTCTTTTTTAGCTACTTATATCCTCAAACTAAACTTGCTTCACCGTCGAAAACATCCAGTGAGATTCACAATTGAGCTGATTCATATGTACGAGCATTCGTTTGCTTCAAATGACTTACAGCTCCAAGAAGTTTGTTTAAATAATATTTTTGCGCATTTAGTAAACTCTCCCCGTTTATAATTCACGTACTTAGCTACTTTTTTTCTTCTTAAACTAGCCTTCTTTCTCCTTAAAAAAAAGTCTAAGGTTCCAGAACACCGTTTCCAATTCTTGAGATCTCCCTATTCTAGGCTATCTCCGTGGAATCACGCACAATTTTAATCTCGCTAAGTCATATTAGTTTTTAAGCAAAACAGTAGTATATCTTTTAAATAAATCAAATACAAACGGAGCGAGTGTCATAAACGTACAAATTCGCTAGAGTAATTCCTACTGGGGACGTAAAATTGCTCTCAATTGTAATGTCCCTGTCTAAGTTATATAGGTTTTTAAGAAAAATGGTATATCATTAAAGTAAATCAAACGCAAACAGACAGAGTGTCGTAAACGTAATAATTCGCTAGCAGAATCTCTACTCAGGACGTGGAATTGCTTAAAATTTCAACCTTTTTTAAAAAAAAATTTCTTGGAGCCTTACATCATCTGAAGCAAACTAATGCTTGTATAGATGAACCAGCTCAATTTTGAACCTTACTACTTAAGGAAGTATAGTTACGAAATGGGGTGAACCTGGAGATGTGAACCAAAAACCATTTACTTAAGGACATTATTTCCTGGGGGCGTTTTTTCCGGGGGCGTTTTGTCGGGGGCGTTTTTTCCTAGAACCGTTTTAAACCTTGTAATTAGGGAACAGTCGCCAATCAGCAAACGCAAGACGCAAGGCACAGACAGAAGAACTGGCTGAATTAATTCTATTGGGGCCTTGGCCCAAAACCATGCGCCCAACCCTAACACTAATGCAGCAATTCTAATTAAACATATACCAAAACATCCAACTTACACAATGAATCGAGAAATGCTAGCAATACTGGTGAGCTAACAATTATTCACCAGCATTATCCTAATTAGCTTATTAATACTCAGCGTTTGGCGTAAATTGAAAATAACAGTAGTTCCAGTTATTAGTCTACGTTACTGCATGCCATAAAAAAGGTACACAGATTACAAACAAAAGCGTTCAAGTGTGCCGTAAAAAAAGGGTTATACATAATTGAAGTTTCACTTTACTTGTTTAAATGAACACGGATGAGAATTGAGAAGTTTTAATTTAAACAATTAAAATGTATACAATTCAGATAATAGTGGATGTTTAAGCGCTGTTGTGCTTTGTGAATTCGTAGAGCACAACAGCACTTACACAGATGTAATTTTCTCAACACTCACTACCTTTGATTATTGAAATAAAAAAAACTATCATTTTTTATCCGTGTACATTTTAACAAGTAAAGTGAAACTTCAGTTATAAAACCACTTTTTTTCCGGCACGCTTGACGTTTTTGATCATATATTCGATAATTAGCATGGCCGGCAGGCAGTGCTTATTAGTGTTCATTTACGCACGAGAATTTTCAAAAACTGGACCGGAGGCGGAGCAGCGGCTAACAATATGAAAATGTTACATGTAACAATGTGCAATAAAGACGTGAGGCGCACAAGATCGGGTAAGAGATCACTCGAACAACATGTAACGATGCTTGGGCACGGGGAAAGTAACATTGTCGTCGTATCTTGTTCATTCCTGAAATAATTACTGTTAACTCGTTGAGAACCAAAGTGAAACGGTTCTGAATTTCTCTTAAATCTTCAAGATTTAAACCGTAGGATGCAACATCCTTAATTTGGGCGGCCGACACGACTGAATGACTTATTTAGTTCTTCAATGCGGGCTTCGGGAAGTCAGTTGATTTGTTTTCGCGATTGTTTGCCACAATATTGCATCTGCCTGCAACAATGCAAAAGGAATGCCCATCAAGATGACACATGCTAAATCAAGACACACGCTAGTGCGTTGCCATAAAATAATAGACATCGGACGAAGTTTGGCCGGAACATGAACCTAATTATGCATTTCAAATGCTCAGTTTCTTCGCAAACAAAATTGGGTGGACAGTGTAAATACTGTACAAATGATAGACCAGTCAGTAGCAATTACATTGAAAAAGAAGAGAAAAAAGCCAACAAATTAACTGAACAAAAATCTGCTTCGCCGTTTAGAAAAAATGATTAGAGCTCGTATCCCCATACTCACAGCTGTCAAGGACCACGAATAAAAACGGATCAGAGTTCACTCGAACGCAACGAACTATAATTTGAACTCCAATTCCAGGGAACAAGGATTGTAACATGCCAGCCTCCACACAAAATACACATAGCCACTCACAAGAATCAGACTTAAAATGTAAAACGCAGACAAATTTAAAAAGCAGCCTATATAATACACAAATTAAGTGCATTCACACACACAAACATTAAACATTTCAAATACAAATAGTGTTACTTTCAGCCATAACCATTGAGCAAAACGAATCCTTGATACCTGGAAGTGGAGTTCAAATTATAGTTCGTTGCGTTCGAGTGAACTCTAATCCGTTTTTATTCGTGTTCCTTGACAGCTGTGAATATGGGGATACGAGCTCTAATCATGTTTTCTAAACGGCGAAAACGTTTTTCTATGAGGCGCCGTTTGGGACATAATTAAGTTGCCTAAAATATATATAATGTGGCGAATATATAAAATATTTTGCGCATATATACAATATTTTGTCAAATATATAAATATTTTAACATATATAAAATTATGTTCCATATATAAAATATTTTCCATATATAAAATATTTTACATATATAAATTATTTTCCATACATAAAATACTTTCCATATATAAAATTTTTTCCATATATAAAATGTTTTCCATATATGCAATTTTTTCCATATATGCAATTTTTTCCATATAT
>JAHWFP010050941.1:1457-18667 GCA_023313725.1 Lithobius niger | reverse complement strand
TACCAGTTTTGGTTTTGGGTGGATTAGTTATTGTCATTAACGCACACAAGCTGTGTCTGATAATACCTCGTATGTCTCTTTTCTCCGCAAAAAAGAGGCACTTCCTCGGGGATGATAAATTCGGTAACAAAAAAGTTTGATCGTTACGCATCTTGGTAGCCATTTTAAATTTTGCAGCAAGACTGTAAAAAATGATGTGGGTGTGACGGTGGTAGGTATAAAAAAAACTGGAAAAAATACCACGGAAAAAACATCCCGGAAAAAAATACCACTAAAAAACGCCCACGAAAAAAAAAGTACCGCTTGCACATACCCACGGAAAAGATAAAAAAAAAAAAATATCAAATAATAGCAAACGACATTAAACAACAAAACATTACACACAAAAAATATCCTTTCGTGTGACGTCATCCAGAAGTAAAATGTCGTAGCCATAGAAACTATGTGATTTTGTTATAACTTACTCCTGAACTTTACTTGTGGTATAGTACGGTAAATCCTAATTTTCCGTAAACCCCTAAGAAAATATGAAGGAAAATAATTTAAACAGAGTTTAAAAAAATAAAAGCCTTGCAAACACTTGGTTTATTCATAATGCTAACAGTTTGTTACTGAAATTATTGCACAGTGATAAATAATAACAGTAATAAACTCTTATCGATACAAATCAACCAAGTCTTTATTTTCAAACACTCTATTACATAATTATTTTCCTACGTATATTATCTTAGTAATTTACGGACGTTTTGGCGACAAAACCATTAATTTGAAAATTGTTGGACATAGGCCACGAAAGTGGGACACTTGGGGACGTATTCGTTAGAAAGATGATTTTTAAATTACTTAAATTTATTCGTACAGTTAAGGGATGATTAAAAGGTTTAGATTCAGTTAAAAAATACATCTGCTCATTTCAAATTATTTTTTTCTAATTGTTAAACTTTTCAGGAGATCTCGAATCTTTACTCATTTGACCTTGAAATTTCATCATTTGAAATATCGCATTTCGGTCTACTTTAATTCACATTAAAAAAAACAATTTCGTGCAAATGGATTTGGGTATTTTTTTTTTCTGGCAGTGTACTTTTTCCGTGGGGAGTTTTTCCGGGAGTATTTTTTTCCAAGGGGATTTTTACCTAGATCCGTGTGTGACAAACGTCCCGAGAATTATACTTTACGCTTCGCTGCAAACCTCTTATGACAGCCATGCATCCTTGTTTCTGAATGGTGGACGAAGGGCAACTTCACAGTAAATTCACAAAGCAAACCCACCCAAAAATGAGTCAACGAAATTCAGCGACTAAGACCCGAGCGGCTAGTTGCAGGGGTGCAGAATATGCCAGAACGCTAGAACGAGGTTCGCGGGAAATTTCTGAGAACTGTGGAAATTCACTAAAAAATGACTTGCTTACATAGTGAAAGGCTGTGGAAATTTGGAAAATCTATAGAACAGTTTTGTGGGAAATTTTGTCTAGTAAGAATTTCATGCACCCCTGGCTAGTTGCTGAATTTCCATTATGCATGCCGCATTTCCTCGCCGGGGGTGGGGGGAAGAAAGCGAAACTCTCTCTGAATTATCTCGGTTTTCCAGGTAGAACGCCACCCTGCAAACGTTACTTCATTAACGAGCTTTGTAATCGTTTGTAATGAAATTTCTTGTGCACACCATTCGAATCGCTCCGACATTTCCCTGGGATTCTTCACGTAAAACTTGATATTTTTCACCGGAATTCGATCGTTCAAGCTGTTTGCCGATACGACGGGCGAACGGTCATTCTGAATTACGTTGTGTAAAGAAATTTCGAAGGAGGAAAAGTAAGTATGATTGTACCAAAATATAATATTTTATTTATTATTTTAAATCGGTTTACACTAACCCTTCATCCAGTACGGTACTTTCTTTTTGGGGTTCTGTATATATTTCCGGTATTAGGAGTTGCAAGTTACTCCATGTACTAACCGATTTGTGGGGAATGGACGGTAGGGGACTGTTAACCCAACCAAAAATTGACCCAACGTACCCATGTTTAGGTGTAACGGTGGTGTAGTATAAATGATGACTAACGCAGTAATTTCAACATAAGTCAAACATTAAATAAGGCGAGCAGGTGTGCCTGTCGTACGCCACGCCTTTCTCAACGTTTCCTTCACGTTAAAGCCAGACGTGAAAACCCAAATATTCAATATGAAGGTATTTTACGAGTAAAGTAGGACTTTGGCACCCCATTCTGTAGGGTTAAAGGAAACGTGCAGGATAAAAATTACCAGCGAACCACTGTTAACTACTACTTGAAGCCCAGTTAGTTGGGCGACAACTTGGCGATAAGTCGAAGCAAGAATTCTTCAGCTTTCACACAGATCTCTCCTTTTATAAGGCAAATTTTGCGTGCGAACACGAAATCTTCATACAATCAACCCAATTATACAAAAGATACAATCATCATGTATCGGGGAAAACTTCTTTACATTCAAGTCTAGGAAATCTAGCCTATTCCTATACTCAGGGCTGGACCAACCCCCCCCCCCCCACCACCAAAGATCCAGTTGGGGGAGGTTGGGAGGGGGGACAGGTGCCGCTCGGAAAAAAAGTGCACGCAAAGAAAAAATGCCTGAATTACCCGAGTTCACTAAAACGATCGGTCACGACTTTTTAGTTCCCCAGACTGGCTGATCCACTTAGAGGCAGGTATTCACTGAACATTAAAATGCAAAGCCATGATCTCCAGCCAATTAGGTCATTTAGTCGTACACATTATAAATAAAAGCCCCAACCTTGCACATCCACGAAGGAGAATGTCTTTAAGACTGTTGTTTAAAGTGGCACTATCACCGATTGAAAGTAGGCAGAATCTGGCAACATCTAGCGCTACCTAGTACTACTATCTAGCACTTGCCTGCACCACAACGGCATTTCTTTTAACAAAACAAACAAGCCACGAGCCCATTAATTATTGAGTGAAAATTTGGTTCGACCTCGTGCACCTAGGAGCAAGCTATAAAGGTTAACAATATGACTGCTGATAGATGGCGCCGTGGTATTTTCGTTCACATTTCAATCGGTGATAGTGCCACTTTAACTGGGCCAGCGCAGTTCAATAAATTAACAAATCGTAGCCTTTGTAAACCTTTACGTGTAATTTAGGCATTTTAGTTCTTGGCTCCTGTTTAACACTTCTTAGTACAAGAAAAGAATGATTGACATCCATTGTGTAGATCGTTTATGGAATTAAAACAAAAGGTTTTAAGTTTTAAGTTTTTTTTTTTACGTTTTGTTCAATTTCTTACCACTAGATGGCGTTGACTCATCAGTCTGACTACTTCTTTACACCTAACGACCACGAATTGATTTTTTCTTTAAATAACATTCTGTGAGCCACATGTTATCTGAAGCAAAGTAAAGCACGTATAGATGAACCGGCTTAATTTTGAACCTTACTAGACGCTTTGGAAAGAGAAAAAAAAGTCTAGTAAGCGGAAGGGAAGACCCGGAGTTTTAACTGATCGGTGACTCCGATCAATGCGGAGGTTGGGGGCAAGATGTTGTCAGAATACTCTACCATGGCGTCCTCAGTTCCGTCGTCAACATGGAGCAAAGTAAACATGTTGCAAACAACCCGTGTTGCATTGGTGACAGCGTTGTGGCTCATCTTGTTTCTTTGTCCATTTGCTTTCATAGCACGTGGCTGGATGGCGTTGACGGCGATTGCGACAAGCGGGTTTTAGACTTTGGTTTTCTGCTTGGGGCCGATGCCCTTTACGCGCTTCGGAACTCGTGAGCAAATAGGTGAGCAGCTCACACCACCTGTGTATTTTGTCACTTTGATTATTCTTCAACAACATGGCCGATTTTAATTTTTTTTTTCCAGTTTAACCACTGTGGGTGTAACACTATCAATGTACAAAATCTGTTGTTGATTGATGAAGTGGTTATATTGTTTTGCGGATACAATGGTTACATTGGAGTTGATTCATAAAGAGAGATCCGCTTGGCCTTCGGCTTAGCTCCATCCCATAGTCGTTGCTAAAGGAGCCTGATAGCCTATCACATTACCCTGGTCAGCACTGATTGTTGGGGACTTCAATAAGCGTTCGTTTCAAAATCCCCTTGTGACGACCACGGAAATAACATACGGCTCAATCAGTTAAAGAGACATCCTGCCTGCCTTATAACAGCTCGCGCTGATCGCCTTCCGCGCATATAGAACACCAAGGTGACTCATCTGAGATAGTAGCTATTTGGCATTGTGCCTAATAGACGAAACAGCACGAACGCATTAATCGTGTCGTCACAAACTGGAATGATTCTCGTATTTTAAAATCGCAATTTATAATTTTCTAGGCTAGTGTCTTATAATTTTGCTTCGGCGATCTATTGGATTAATTAATTTTAATGTTTAACACATTGTGCTTTTATATTTTTAATCTCGTGGTATTATTAGCAAATTAGTAGTAAGTAGTAAGTTAATGATTATTGTAAATTAACAATTATTCAACAGAAAATTTCCTAGATGCCACTTTTTAATGCGGATTTTTACCAAGGGATTGACTAACGGTAAGGAAATAGACCTTTGGGGCCATACTTGATGTGGAGGATCGAGAAAAATGGCGCTTGGAGGAATGTCCTTTAAAGTTTGGTCTCAATTGAGTGTAAAGTTGGTACATCCGCGTGCACCAGGGAGCAAGCGGTAAAGTTAAGCATAAGTAATCATGGGCTTTTTTCTAGGCTATACATATATCGACCGTTTTGAAACGCAGATTTTGAACCGCTAGATGGGCGCCATCTAGTGACAGTGACAGGTTGGAAATAATCAAGGTTGTTTTAAAATAACCATGATTATTTTGAAATAATCGAATTAATAGGATTATATTGATTATAATCAAGATTATTTTTATTGAAATCAGATTTTAATAGCACATAAGATCACAACAATAATTACGACATTATAGCTAAAGTTGCTAGAGTGTGCTCTATTTTTGACTTGGCAGTTACTACTGCCAAAATACCAATACAATGTGATTACCATGAATAAATGTCAATGTTAACATGTGCACCGCAGTAGTTATTATTACAGTAATAATACTTAGTAAAGTCGGTTTAGGTGTTGTGGCACACTGGCACATTCCTCACACATGAGCCGATTAAATGAATACAGTCACAGCAGCTTCAGTTGCCGCCTAGAAATAACAAGTTGCAAAGTCCTTCCGTTTTTTCCCTGGATTTAATGGTTTGAATGTTGCCATTAGTTGTTCCTAGTCGGTTGCATATTTTTGTATGGATTAGGTCAAAAAAGTAGAAGACATACGTTCCTGACTGCGGAAGATTCAACATCAGTGTATTTTATTTTGGGTTGTTTTAAGTTCTTTTGTGCTTGTATATCAACAGTTTTTTTTTTTTTGTATCAATCTGGTCCTTGACTATAATCAGGTAAATTTCAATTTTAATCAAGTGATTATAATCAAGATTTATAATCGTAACAACTCTGGACAGTGATATCGTTAACCTTGACCGCTTGCTCCGTAGTGCACGTGGGCGCACCAACTTTACACTCAGTAATTAAGGAGACACGCAGCTTATTTGTTGTGTCAAGTGCTACATAGAACTAAATAAAGGTCGACAGCGCTAGTTGCTGCAGCCTGTTGTTCGGTGAACAGGCACCTTTAACCTTGAACTGTTGTTTCTAACTCACCACACCGCTACCAAACTGAAGTGATGTTGGGCCTTAGTTTGTCTCAAGCCCAGATCTGATCTTCGACGGACGTTTTCCGCCCTTTTTGTAGCCAAGGGAATGGTGGTCGATCGGAACTGACCCAAAAGATGACATTCGAAAACCCTCGACAAGCTAGCCTATACGAGTTTAGTGACGAGGGGGTCTTTAGAGACGCCCAACCTGGGCTTTGCCTTGCAGGTCACCACGTCACACCCTTTCCAAACTAGAAACCTTTGAATTACAAAGTGAAAATGAAATTAATTTAGTTATGCTGTCAAGAGAAACCTTAATCCAGATAGAAAGTAGTGTAGCAGACGACATAGCACCATCGACTGACACAAACTCGACCAAACTCTGAACAAGCAGGGAGGAACAAGTTAAAAACGTGCCCCAGTGTATTAATAGGGGAATCTACCTCTTGTTCTTCAGTTTTAGTGAAAAACTGTTTTAATTTGAGTAAAATAACCTAGAATAATTTAGGCAGCTGCTCTGAATGTTTTTTTTTTTTTGCGTTTAGCAATGAAAAATTTGGTGAAGTATTGACACACATGTAAAAATTACCGAAATCGCCCTTTCACTGGAAAAAGCAAAGATGAAATTGCGAATTGTTAATTTTACAATAGTTAATAAAATTTTTGATTTTAATTTGAGCCGATTCGTAAAGAAATAGTAGCCTATGTTGGGAAATGCTCTTCTTTAAAAAAAACAAAAACTTAATTCTAGGACTTTGTTGTGTGTTGAGAGGAGGACCCCACATTTATTTTTCGGGGTGGGGTTGAGGGGGGGGGGGGGGCAGAATTCTCAGCTTCGACACTGGCTATACTTATCTAAGATGTCGGCATCATTGCACAATCTTGCGACATGGAAAGCTCCCCCTTAAATTTTCTCTCCCCCCTTCTCCCCTCCCCCAATCCCAACCATAACTGACTGACCCTAACTTTTCCTTCCGACCTTATATATTAATTCCTAATTAATCCCTAATTAATCCCTATTAATAAAAACTGACGCGATCGCGACGGGTAGCGCAATCTTGATCCAACGAAAGTTGTCAGCATCCTGGAAACGAATGTGTATTTTGTATGCAGAACATGATTTTCCATAGTCCTGCATTAAAAAATGTTTTTAAACGTATTTTTTCAGTAACGTTCCGTAAAACACACCATTTTCTTTTTGTTAGACCTTAACGGTAAAAGCTTAAAGCGAAAAGCCAAGTATTCAGTATGAAGGTATTTTGGAACCTTAAAGTAGAGTAGCAGTTTGGCACCATTAAAGGGGCCAGCCAGTCCGCCACATAGGCTGCTAAAACTGCCGCCGAACTAATTTGTAACTTATGTATCATTTTTTTACATTTAATAATCTCCCAGCTAATGAGTAGAAAACAATTTGGCGGAAGATTGCAGAATGAATCCGACATATTTTTTTTAGCCTTTTGTCACTGCAAGTCACTTCATTGGCGATTAAATTTACGAGACGATTTATTTTACGAGCTTTAGAAATAACCCTTTAAAAGACAAAAGAAAGCTGTTCTCTTCTTCTCCTTAGTTTGGCAGACTTTTGTACCTTGTCTGGTGAGAGGCAGAGAGCGAGAGACGGGGACGAAAAGAAGTTTAAGGTCAGGAATCCGTCTGCTGGCGCGTGAAGGCAACATCTTACCGAACCCTTGGCAGCCAAAAGTGATGTTTAGCCGAGGGGGCAAACGACCCCAAGACCGATAAACTCAAGAGCAAACGAACAACTCGATAGCCAACATCGGTTCAACAAGCTTGTTGCCCTTCATGCTCATTTGTAAGCGCCATTTTGAAACCGAAGGTAACAAACGCAACGGGAAATAAATTAGAGGTGAACATTGAGCAAGGTTAGGTTGCTGTCCTAAAATTTAATCAAGTAGACTTAAGGACTCGGTGGTTTGTTGTCCTCAAAATCCACGATTGGTGGGGCTGATAGCCATAATGGCTTGCTAAGCTGCCGTAATTAAACAACAACCACATGATTGCACAACCACAGCTTGAATATCCTCTTTCCGAGTTATTGGTCCAGAAGAAACAATACTCTATAGTGTCCGCGGCCTAGCTTGAGTTCGCCCCAGAACGAACACACATAATAGATTGTATATTTTTGGTGGCAGAGTGCCTTGTTGATATCCAAGATGGTTACAAAAACAATGGCGGCCATTGATTAAAGCCGCTCCCTCCAGGAAGATGTAGCCGATCATAAAATACCTGAGGACTCAAGATGCGCTGCGCACACAATAGCAGTGCTTTTTGCATTGTCGCAGCAAAAGTGCGGGCCATTCGCGGTAGAATGGCACCCCCACTAATTGTCAAACTATTGAAATATCAACGAAACATTGAAAAATATTGTTGTAGTTGTAGTGCGACTGGTCTGTTTGAGAGTGTTAACATGTACTTTCGAATAATTTTAGTAGTGCATGCACATTCTAGCTTGATTCAGAAGTACCCCATCACCGTACAATCAGCGAAAACTCAACGACGAACGCTTCTTCACACAACTTCTATCCATAAGAAGTTTTTCGTGTCCAGAGCATTGTCGTTGGAAATGAGTAATTGCCCCATCAAAGTAATGTAACAGTAGAACTCTCGGACGGCAATGCGGTCTACGGCGCGGACTTGTATCGATGGGTGTCATTCACGTATCGTTCAACGTCCAGTGTGGCGTTGGAACTGAAGTTATGGTGACATTATGCTTAGAATTGTGGTTAGGTTAAGTAAGGTTAAGGTAAGTTAGCATTTGAGTGTGTGGCTCTGTGGGCCCGTTAGAACTCAAATATTAAAATCAAATCAACTCGGGACGTCGTGTAAGCGTATGTACATTGTTGATGCATATAGTTGCTCGATTCTGAATGTCCCATCACGGTTCATGCAACGAAACCCAACGATGAATAACCCCTTCAAACAACTTCTCTTAAAAGATTTTAAGAGAATTTTTTTACAATAGACCGTTTGGAACGGCACGATAGACATTGTTGCACGGGCATTGATATTGTAGTGGCCCCGATTGGTACTTGGGTGGGTGACCCCCCTGGGAATCCATTACGGGTGCTGCAGACATATAGGGCCTTAGGGCTTCGTCGGTCAGATGACCGGGTGTGCTTAACCCTTTGCTATTGCAGTGATATACGCTGTGTTACTGTTATAGCGAACGGGATATGTAGCCGGATAAAGGCCTCAACCCTCAACCTTGGGCCATTCCAAAACAATAACAATGTGAATTTACGGATCCTTGGCAAGGTACTCATTCTATCAATACATACAGTTCCGGTCAAAAAACCGCCCTTTTTCGTTATATCGAGGGTCCTAATAACAACCATGGAGAAATTCAGTTATCTCGAAAACTACTGGACGGATTTTCATGAAACAAAGACTGAAATTCGTATTAGATTGTCTACTGCATTTCTACCCTTATCAAATACTACGTTAATTGACTGAAAATAATAAAATGTAATGATATCTGATGATATCTCGAAAACCTGTGGAAGGATTTTCATGAAACAAAGTCTGAATTTTTCTGCTGAATATTGCATGTCATACGTATAGAAATATAGCATATATCGTAACGATTAATCCAGTTTTTGTTTTATTCAATTCTATCCAGTAATTTATGAGATATATTATTAATTATCAACTCGTGTTGCTCGCTCGGCCAATTATATTTGGATACTTACCATTACGTGTAATACGTATAGAAATATAGCTGATAGCATAATGAGCAACCCAGTTTTTGTTTCATTCAATTCTGTCCAGTAGTTTTCGAGATATCAACATTTCGGTCAGTGTCACATACATTAATCTTGCAACTTCTTCTGTATAACGAAGGCGTTTTTTTTTTTTTACCGGAACTGTACATACAGGTAATACTTCTTGTACTTCTTCTTACTTCTTCTTGATTTGTTAATTTATTTTGTATGGTAAGGAAAATAAACTATTTTATAAATTAAAGTTAAGCTCTTTAATACTTAGGTGCATGGGCTACACGGGACACATCCTTTTAAATTTATTCGTACTTCATGCCTGTTTAGTGCATATATAATTTGAATTCTTAGTTGCATAATAATTAGAATTTTAATTTGGGTAAAAAAAAAATGCGGATCACGGTGTAACAAACTGGCTGTTTTCAGTCGTTTCAATATCTATGTGTGCCCTAAAACCGACGTTCATTGGATTTAGAAAGCAGCTGGAGCCTTTCGAAATTAATTTCAGATTATATTGCGTATTGTGTGGGATCCACACTTATTCGCGATACACTTGATCTCCATGGACTGATAGCAGGCGAGTACGGTGACCAGGGGAGTACTGGGAGGGGCATCTAGGCCCAGAAAATGATTAACGTAGGCCCCTCTCGTGTGGCATTTTGTAGAAATCATTCACCATGAAAAAATCTTAATAGGCCTCCGACACGCCCTCGGAGCACAGGCCCCACAGGAAACCTCCCGTTTTCCCGTATGTCCAGTACGGCCCTGACGGTGACCTGTTACCAAAAATTCGTACTAACGTTCTAGTAAAAGGATATTCACCGTTTTTCGATGAACATCATTATCACGAATTTAGCACAACACACACATTTCCCCAATTCTCCTGGTAGGCTACCATAGGACCAGCAATGCTTTCGAACGAATTTTCACGTTTCGTTTGACAGTTACAATAAAATCATCTGTTTTAGTATTGTTAAAAATATGATATCGTACACTAAACGTTTCAGGAGGCTGAACATCCATCCAATGGGATCTAGCCATAGGGGCACAAACACGATCTTTCTTGATTGATTGATTGTTTATTGACCCTAAGGGGGGGGGGGGATACAAACCACGCGCTAATTCTACTGACTTTACTTAAACTCCAATAAAACCTAATTTTAAACTTAAGCCGTACTCTTACACAACGACAACACCACCAAAATGCGCAGCCACGCGCGGCAAAGGACGGGATTGCCACTGAGTCGCCCATTCAGCTGCAAATTCCTCCGGAGGGACACCAACTGGTAGTCCAACCACCCCAGAAACACCAACAAACACGGGGGCATCCATGGGTGGGGCCAAGTGACATTAGGCGCTTCGTGCGGCATGTATGACTAACACTCCCTGCACGTATGCCGCACCGCAGACCCGCCTCACGTGCCCATGCTGGCTGCTCCTTAAGCAATGTGGTGCCCTGTCAGAAATGGCCAACAAACCAGCAATCCCCAACACCCCAATTACGTCCGGCACATCATCCACCACAACAAAGTTTTTAATCGAAGAACACCACACCGGATGCCAGTGCGGCAGTAACACAGCCCCTCAGAGAGTAAAACTCATGGGAAAGGCTCACCACTTCCCCGTATGACGCCAAAGCCTTCGAAAATTCACTGTCAGGCACATCGAGCAGCAACCAATAAAGTTTAAACTTTAAGGGCCAATCGTGAAGATCATACACTATCGCCCGATGTCTTCCAACCAGAAAACGACCCGCCTTTTTACTGACAGCTTAGCTTTTCTATCCACAAGTTGCACATGGAATGTGCTACTGGCCCGGAGCCAGCTAATGTCGCAAATGCGGTACAGGTCGACGAATGGGGCCAACAAATCCCTCAGATCTTGCGTGCAGTGCAACTTCTCCATAGACAAGTTCGACAAGTAGCCTCTATAAAGCCTTTTAATCCAGGTCAGGTCACGTGGAGCGTCTTCCTGGCCCAGACTGAAGGTTCTGAGATTCGCCTCTTCTTCCAAAGGCCCACCCACTTCACTAGTAACACCATGCCCGTCCTGCAATGCTGATGCTGTCATGTACGTTATCTTCATCGGATGCCTCCCGAAGCGAGAGCAGCTGACCCTTGACTGCCCGGCACACGATGGTGAACACCACTGCCCACAGTCCCTCTCTGCCCTACGAATGGAGCCCCATTAGTTGCCTCCGCACCGTCAACCTCTGCATTGTTACACTCTGCCCCACTTTTGGACTCTGCCACACTGTTTGGCGCGTTGTCAGACCCGACATTGTCGTCACTTGTATCCATTATGCTTAACCCTTGCTCACCGTCTCGACTGTCTTCTCTCACCACGCCGTACAGATTGAAATCTTCCTCATCTAACCCCATATTCTCTGCCATCTGTCGCACCTTAGTGTACTTTTCTGCCGAAACAAAACCACGGTTTACCTCAAGCTTGGGTCAGGATTCCCTCTTGTTCCAGGGCCAACAACACCCGCTCACGGGCCCGCCATTTTTTTGAGGCACGATATTGCTAACAACTGCAAAACAATGTGGCGTTTTTTAGCAACCAAGGCAATTTACCTAACTTTTAAAGTTTGTTTCTCTCTTCCTGCAGGTAAATTTCACCCTTAAAATTTGAGTCACTTTTAAATCGGTTCGATAAATCGGTTAGTTGTGCACACAAGGAGTTAAGAAGGGGGGTGGTGAGCGCATTGCCTGTGCCCCTTTAAAAAATGTGCTGTTAGTGTAATACGGTAAATTTTTTTAACAATAAAATTAAAACACCAGGCATACCTTTCGATGCTGTCAATTCAACTTTGTGTGGCCTAAATAGTGTGTGTGCTCCAAACTCGACTTGGGAGCAAAGTCTTCACCGAAACTATGCACCTGCTCTCTCGAGGGTGTGCAAGTTGCTGATTGAAGTCGCCCAACCCTGCCTATCACAAGCTCCTTTGCGTACAAAACTATGCCTATCTAGTTAATAAGTCATAAATCCCAAAGTGCAGGCTTAAAGAAGCAAACGGTCAGCACTGGCCTTGTGAAAATGCAACGTAGGCTAACTGGGAAAGAAAGAACTTAGACTTGAACCCAGGAACTGCTGCGTTCTTGGCCGCATGCTTTAACCATGGACTCTTCGAGAAGAACGAGTCATTCACATATACAGTACCTTCCTAAACCACCGAACAGAGCGAACAGAACGCACCACTGTTAACAGACAGTTTGGCTCCAAACTTGACATCGCGTGGGCGCAGTGATGTTGCGTCAGCCGTTCAGTACCTTCCTAAACTACAATACAGCTCAACAAGCTCAGCAGAGTATTCGATACGTCATGCTTTCACCGCGACCTAACCTGGCTAATGGATTTGACCAGGATTGGCTAATAGATATGACCAGGCGAGAGCAACGCCAAATTGCGAACCATCTCAGGGAGGTGGTTTGCTGGGGTGGAGGTTTGAGCATGCGCGATGTAACAGTTTTGACGAAACAGATTCGTCGCTGACGATGTTGACGTCAATCAAGCCGCATCAACACGGATTAGCAGGGAATGAGCCAAACTGTCACCAACGCTCTGTTTGGTACGCTCTGTTTGGTCATTTAGAAAGGTACCGAAAGTCACAACGTAAACCGCGCTATCCAGATATCATTACGGACAGTGAAAGTGAAACTCATCCAAACTCGCTAAATGAGTTTCTCGTTTTGCTATCGTTTTGCCCTCGTTTTGCCCTCGCAGTCATGTGGCCTCATGCTCGCCCCATGAAATACAACTGGCACTGCGGTCGCCGTTGGGGCAGATGGGGATGCGATCGAGATTTCATCTAGACGTGAGTGACCCGAACTTCTCGAAGCATTCGGCATTCGTCCAAGCTTTAATCAAATAAACTGGATCCAGTAATACGTAATAAATAAATAAGCAGTGGTTATAAACATCGCCGTCTAAATAAAGGAGGCGAGTTGACTAAGTTCCAATGTCTCCCGTTTTTAGTGAGGGTGCCAGCTTTCCACAGTCATGGACCAAACCATTTTTCAACCAGGGATGACACTATATCTTCAAAAGTTGGAATTTACTACCGTTTTAAAGGCACATTCCGCCTGCCTTATAACAGCCACGTGCTGATCGCCTGCGCGCATGTTACCATCGCCAAGGTTAGATTAGCTGCGAGGAACGCAGCTACTACCTCAGTTGGCTTTGGGCATAGGCTTTGGGAATAGTAATAGTATACGAAACAGCATCAAGTTAAAGATTGTGTCGTCACAAACCTGAATGATTTTTGCAATTTAACATCACAATTTATAATTTTTTAGGCTAGTATATTATAATTTTTCTTCGGCGATCTATTGGCATAATTAATTTTAATTTTTACCGCATTAGTCTCTTAGATTTTTTATCTCATAGTAATTATTAGCAAACAATTAAAATTAGTACATGAGCGCACACAGATGAAACTTCAAGGTTATCGTAGGCGCGCGAAGGATCACATACGTGCAGGATGCAGTAAACTAGTTCCCAATATTCAACAGAAAATCTCTTAGAATCCACATTTTAAAACGGATTTTTAGCAAGGGATTGACTATCGGTAAGTAAATAAACCTTTGGGGGCCGTACTTGATGTGATGGATCAAGAAAAATGGCGTTGGGATGAATGTCCTTTTAATATTATTGATCATTCAACAGCGCGAAGTCAATCTAATTTTGAGCCCAAAACCACTCTACTAGAATGGTAGGCTAGATTTGGACCTATGTGTGAGCTAAACCACTAAACCGACTTATACGGAGGGCTGCCCGCCATATAAATCCTGCCCTGTCTTCAGCAACCCGGACGTAGACTTGTCGGCACAACTCGACACCAAGCGTATTCCTATCTAACTCTAAACGCCAAGGCAAAGCAATCGCATGTAATATTAATGAAGCAAACCAAAATCGAAATACAGAATCCAATTTTTTACCTATGCCTTATCTTTTTAACTCGAAAAAAAAACAAAACACTATGTATTCTTTGCTAATCGATGCTAACGTGCTAATCGGGGGGGGGGGGGGGGGGCCGAAAATTCGTGCTGTCTCGCGCCAACATCGTCATACACCTGCCGTGTCTATTAGCGTTGAGTTAGCTAATATTGACGGGGCCTTCTTTATTTAGATGGCGTTGTTAAATGAAGTTTACAAGCCTACTCTGTAGCATGCAGCGCCCCCGAGGGGCAGGTGCAACTTACAGTAAAATGGCACATAAGTTTTAGTGGATATTTATTCTGGGGACTTTTTTTGGAGCGGGGGGAGGGGGTGTTTCTTCCCCTTTTCAGCCGCTTTCTTAGCCGTTTTTGTCCTTTTTTTGCTCTTTGATACGTTTTTAGCCCTTTAAGCCATTTCTCAGGCATCACCGCGCAGCAAATGTCGGGACTAATGGCCATTTTTTTTTTTTTTACAAAAAGGGCGTTTTGTGAAAATGGCAGTGGCCCCTCTGCCCCCAAATTGTGCACGCCACTGAGTCTACTGCACCAAAAATTTTAAGCAATGATTTTTGTTGTTGTGGATATGGCGAGCAACGTTTCTTTTAAAAGAGTCTCCTCTGTTAACGATTTTTGCATTTTACTGCAATCTAACGGTCTGTTCAGTGCTCATATTACCAGCACTGTTAACCCTTTAACTGCTGAATTAATTGTCTATCTCCACAAAAGTAGGGCTAACCTGGATGGGACTCGAACTAGCAACTTGAAGGAGCTCTTTAACTTAAGGCACACGCCTCTACCAACTCGGCCATGGCCGTCTCTAGAATCCCTGTTAAGGGAACCTAGTATTGTTGTCATATCTCCATTGTTGGCCATCTCGTGCATGCTTTGGACTCTGTTTTCAGGACTCAAAGCTGTACTTGTGTTTTTGGCGAGTATATTCTCGTCGCCAGCACTTTAAGGGTTAAGAAAACATTCAAGATGCTCGGCTTCTTGAAGAGATCTCTTTTTTTTTTTTTCTTTTTCGTTAACGATGCGAAGACCACTGTTACTATTTAAAATGCAGTTGTCAGAAGTATTCTATGTCATGGTTCTATTATCTGGAACCCAGCATATTATTATTTGATAGAGTGGATTGAGATGATACAAAGAAATTTTAATTTGATTTCTGTGCTATAAATGAACTTTAAACCGGAATAACTTTACGCATGAAGAACTCTGTAAGGAATTCCAAATTCCTAAAAAAAAAAATACATAAAACAATTTCGTATATGCATCGGCTTGAACTGCATGTACAAACTTATTCATAACAGAATTCATCGTTGCGAACTGTTGAAAAGTTATGCTTCCACGTGCCCTCTGTCTGTACCCGAAAAAAAAATGTCATTTTTGGTGTGCCTACTGCTCGAACTGAATACCGGAAGCGCGTGTGGCACTATTCACCAATAACTACAGTTGAAAACGGTCTATACAAAACCGCCACACTTTCACCACTCTCCCTGATTTTTTTTTTTTTTGCGCTTTGGTTTTGTAATTGGGTTGTAATTGCCTGTAAAATCTACTTTGAAATAAATAAACAAATAAATATAGCTCGTGATCAGGCGCGATTTAAATCGGCAAAACCAGCCCAGTGCCTACCCTAAAAATCCCCTCAACTCCTATGGCTACAATTAAGACTGCCACGGATCCAGTACCTTTGGAGAAAATAAACAAGCCGTGCAGGTTACAAAGAAAGTTTACAAGCCTACCTGCACAAGGAGACGCGTTCCGATTCGATGAACACAAACGAATGAACACTTGTAGTAAACAAATAGTAAACAAAGAGGTTATCACAATAGCGTCGGAAATCAATCAGACATAATCCAACTGCGTCAGCATCTCGAGTGGAGATGGGGAAAAAGTCGGGTGAATTGTTCTCTCGCGAGCAGGGTTGTGTTGAAATAGACGCAACTAGCCAATTTCTTGTTTATAAATAGCTTCAGCATCCACGTAATGTTTTGTCTTTTTTATTTTTTTGTGTATTTTTAACGCAACTTTAACTCGTTCATGCCCCAACTTTGTCCCATTACTCACTTTTAACAAAGACGTTACCAAAAACTAAAACAAGAAGTGTCACTATGGAAGCTGCAAGAATCCACGTGGCGAATTCGTTGACCTTCAGTTACTATTACAATAATCATAACCATAGGGTAATAATTAGCATTAAAAAAAAACACTTAAGCATATAAAGTACGGAATTAAGCTTAAAAAATCTTAATTCTCTAATATAAATGAACAGATACAAGAAAAAGACATGTAAGCCATCAGCATCGCACTAATATATGTAAAACAAAAATCTCCAGCGTTCCACAAAAACAAGTAGTAGCTTCTTTTTACACGTTTTAGTGCAACATCGATGGATCGCATTAAGTTTTTTACGGCTTACATTTGTATTTTATGTTTGGCAACACAAGGAGGAAAATTATATGTTTAAACATTTTTTTTAACGGTTTCGTAGGTAAAAGTTGTTATTTAGGTTCTATTTAGGATGATTGCAACTTTAGTATATTGGTGGAGAGGCCCGGAAACAAAAATTTTGGGGCTAGGTACAATGATGGTTTGGGTCTTCCCCTCTTTCCCCCTACCCCAACTCATCCCTCCCCCCCTACCACCACCACCACCCTCCTCTCAGTGGTGTTATGAGGGCACTGAACTTGAGAATATGCGATTCTGATCATTTAGCTGAGTGAAAAGGGACAAATGGCGCTTTCATCTCCTGTTCGGGGGAGGAGGGAGGGTTATCTGTCGCTGGTGGGAGGGAAGTCGAGAAGCCCTAAAAATTGCTCCCTTTTTGAGGGGGGTTATCTTGGGGGGGGG
>JAHWFP010050940.1:0-17386 GCA_023313725.1 Lithobius niger | reverse complement strand
TTATCAGTGTGTCGTTTAACTAGTAAATAAATGGTTTATTGCATAAATGAAAAATGCTTTTTATATTTTTTTTAATTTTTGGAGTATGTCACATTGTCGGTGTCTGCCGTCAAGTAGGAATGAAAATCTTTTTTTTAATTATTTTTCAGAAAGACCCAATGCTTAAGATGATAGACGAATGCAAGGGGGACGCAGGGGCGGTAAGTTGACTTCATTGCGATTAGGAAAAAAAGTGTAGTCTAGAATTAGGCTTAACAGTCTACAGCAATTCTATTGTTCATCTCAACGTTTGGGCTCTTATATTGCACCATTTAACTAAAAAAAAAAAATAGGTCAGCTGCTATGGTTTGAATTTCAGCGGGAATGGCAAGGAGTTACAATGGAGTACGGAATTTGCATCAAATGGGACTGAACACAAATAATAAACAAACAAAAACGGAACGTTAAATGTTTAGAGTAAGGATCTAAAAGTCAAAACCTAGAAGGAACACGGACAAGCTTTGACAGTCAGGGTCTAGGTGTAAAATTTTGTCAGTAAGAGGCTGGAAAGCATTAGACCCTTACTACCCGGTGGTTAGATTAGTTCTAGTCTCTTCGGACTGAACGTGTGTATGAACGGTTGTAGCAGGTTTTCTTTGTTCTTAGAATATTGTTTTGGAACTTTAATAACACAATTTTCTTGTGAAGTTTGGCATTTTGTCTTTTGATGCTGTAGAATTTTTATTATATTTCGTAGATTTATGGTAGAGGATTACCATAATGCTGTCTGCTACGAATATGCTGGCATGTTACTAAATTGAAAAATAATTTTCAACGTAAAGCAAAGCAGGAAACATGTAACCATACTACCGCTTGATCATCGCATGGGTCTTTGCAAGAGGATTTCCAGCTTTTCGTGAAAATGTATTTATTGCTGACCACCGGGTAGTAAGGGTCTAATGCTTTCCAGCCTCTTACTGACAAACTTTACACCTAGACCCTGACTGTCAAAGCTTGTCCGTGTTCCTTCTAGGTTTTGACTTTTAGATCCTTACTCTAAACATTTAACGTTCCGTTTTTGTTTATTAATTCGTGTTACTTTTAGAATTGCAGCTAAACTGTAAAACAGTGCAGTTGACGGTCAAAGCTGATAGTTTAACACAAGAGACCCTAGGCTGACCCTTACTAATCTGGCTATCGCCAATGGTAACAATAGAAACAAATCCTTTAATCTTCAGTCTATGTCTCGCAGCTGGATTTTGATAATTGGTATTGTTGCATAATAACAATGTTTAAAACAATGTAAAACAATCAATCTGGTGGTTTAGAGCTCCGTAACCCCTGAACCACTTGACCAATTAGAAAAGGCCTAATGAAAAGGGCACATCTACAGAGCAATACCTGTAAAATGAGCTAAGTACCAGCTTTATAGGACAAATGGTTTGACCTGTAGAGAGGACAGACGAAAGTATCCCCAGAACAACAACAACAACAACAAGAAGCTGAACAAGAAGTTGTCTATTTGGCCCCTGTCTGCATCTCTGGTTTGGCTGGACCTAATTTCACAATTTTCGGACTGCAGCCAGGCCTTTACTAGTCAAGGCTGGATTCCAAATTTGTTTTAAATATGTTTACTTTTGAAGGAGTTATAAGCTCTCAAAGTTGAGAGTTTAACACAGAGGTCCTAGGTCGACCCTTACTAACACTGGCTATCGCCAGTGTTAATAACAAACAAAAACCTATCGTTACATGTTAAGAGTAAGGGTCTAAAAGTCAACGCCTACGAGAAACATGGACAAGCTTTGACAGTTAGCGTGTAGGTGTAAATTTTGTTAGTAAGAGGCTGGTAAGCATTGGACCCTTACTAACCGGTGGTCAGCGGAACAACATTGTAAGCGAATTTTGCAACTCGAACTTTGTAAATAAAATCCTAAGCCTATTCGGACAGACGTGTGTTTGTGTATGGTTGAATCAGGTCTTTTTTTGTGTTCTTGTAATATCTCACTTTTAAGAACTTTCAGAACATAAGTCCTTGTGAAGTTCAGCATTTGACTTTTGATGCGTTAGAATGTTTGACTATATACGAAGGTCGTAGAGTTAAGGTAGTTGATGACAACCAATAGAGCAGTGTCACGTGACGTTATATTGCTACAAGAGAGATACCTGCAAGGGGCACTAGATTAAAATGGAGGGTTAAACAACGGCACTTCTAGTCAAGCCAGTGGTTTGAGAGTGGATTTCGTAGGCTTAAAAAACCGTTGTTTTCTCCAATCCCTTATGCTGCTTAGGTTGTAATTGGAAAATAAAGATTCCACTTGCTTAAAAATGTCAGCAAGTGCAAAAAAATCGACAAAAATAGCGCGTGTTAGGCCTAAGAAATCCAGTCTAATAGCATTGGCTTCAGTAAGACGCTCTTCTTTTCCCCCACCAGTGCACCTTGCAGCTAACCCAGTAACTGGCTCCACCATAGAGTTACACGACGTAGTATTATTGTGTACAACTCTATGGTGGAGCCAGTAACTGGGTTAGCTGCAAGGAGCACTGGAGGGAGAAAGGAAGATCGTCTTATTGAAGCCAATGCTATTAAACTGGATTTCTTAAGCCTATAACACGCGATTTTTTTTGTTGGAGAAAACAACGTTCTTTTAAGCCTAAGAAATCCGCTCCCAAAGCGATGTCTTGACTAAAAGTGCCGTTTTTTCCGTTACATTTTAAAGTGCACCTTGTAGCTATTACCTCCAAATGGTGTCTCGTAGCCAATATGACGTCACATGACGCTGCTCTATAATGTGAACTCCTGCGAATGCGCTGTCGAGATCCTCCCATAAAGACTTACACGATGATCCAAAGGTAGTGAGGTGTGCATTTGTGTTAAATTCTTAATAGGACAGCAAGCATTGCAGAGTAATAGTTTATGCAAATTACAATAGAAAGAAGGGCATAGGCTAAGACCCATTAACGAAAATTACCGTGCTCCAATTTAATTTCTTTGGTGGCAGTTCGTCAAGCACTTAAAACAATACAGTTCGTCAAGCACTTAAAACAATATATAGCAGTCTTACTTGTGTTTTTACAATATACAGAAATTGTCTGGTATTAGCTGACTCTATATTAGTATATACTTCACAAACAATAATGGGCAACTAAAGTTGCTGCTTGCAAGTTGTAAGGGCTGGACAAGAACGACCTCTCATCCATCTTGTCTTCATGGCAGTGAGAAGAACCAGAGGGTTCGTACACCAGAGACGAAACCATTTTCAAGACCTTTTCAAGGATTTTCAAGGCCAACTCGAAGCCAATTTCAAGGCCGTTTCGCACACCAAATTGTTAAAAATTACCATAAAATAAATTCAATCTTTTTGCTAGCCCTATAAACTCTATAACTGAATAAACATCCAATTAAAAGTTATTCATTTTGCACTCATCGCAGGACAAGTTGCCATTCCAATACCGCACTTATACGTGAATACGACCGAAGGCATGTTGATATCGTTAACAGAAAATAAGCATTACGCTGACAAACTTTTTTTTTTTTATTAATTTATGAATTTAGCATAAATTGACTGTATTTCATCAAACCTAGTACGCTAACAAAACTCAAGGCCATTTCAAGGCTCTTACAAAAAAAAAATGCCAATGTTCAAGCTTTTCAGCCTTGAATGTTTGGTTTCGAAATTTAAGACTTTTCAAGGAATTCAAGGCCGTGTACGAACCCTGAATAGAACATCTTCGGGGGTTTGCTTCAAAAGGCAACGGCCCCGAACGCGGGCGTCCTCGATTCGCACAGCTGCTTGGCTACTTGGATGTCCCACTTTCTGGCTGGCTGGAATTTCACGCTATATCACTCACAGTTTGCTCCTTTACTTTATGTTGAAAAGTTTTTGTTTTTTTTCAAGTTACCAAACCTAAAAAAAAAACCTTTTAAACCTAAAGAAAGGAGGAAACGCACACCTCACTACCATTGTATCATCGTATACGTCTTTATAGGAGGATCTCTCAGTTTTTCGTCGAAATGCTTTCATATTCTTAAGGACGAAAGCTGACCACTGGGTAGTAGGGGGCCAATGCTTACTAGCTCCTTACAGACAAAATTTGACACCTAGACCCGTCCCATCACAGCTTGTCCGTGTTTCTTCTTGAATTGACTTTTAGACCCTTACTCTTGACACTTAACGATCTGTTTTTGTTATTAACTCATGTTACTTTGAAAATTGTAATAAACAAGTTTAACTTTTGCCAGGCAGAAATTGGTGGTGGTGGTGGTGGGTGGTGGGCGACAGCCATTACTAAACATCATGGCACATTCATTGTTTCAATTGGTATCTACACTATATCGTCTACATTCTAAATTTGAAGGGAATTGGACAATAATAAGCCTAATATCGAAAATTATAGTTTCCTGGTGACGATGGCACATTTATTGTTTCAATTGGTATCAACGACATTGTCTATGTTGTAAATTTGAAGGAAATCGGACGATAATAAGCATGATTTCAAAATGGCAACCTATTTAAGATGGAGCCCATTACACATTAATAGTTACAATGCCACTTTCATTATTTCAATTAGTATTCACTATATTGTCTCCATTCTAAATTTGAAGAAAATCGGTCAATAATAAGCCTTATGTCAAAATGGTAATCTGTTTTCAAGATGGCGGCCATTAGAGATTGCTAGTGAGGATGGCATATTCATTGTTTCAATTGGTATCAACTATATCATTGCCATTTTAAGTTTGAAAGAAATCGAAGGATAACAAACATGATTTCAAAATGGCTACCTGATTTTCAAAATTGCGAAATTATCGATCAATAGTGGCGATTACATATTCATTGATTCAATTAGTATCAACTATATCATCTGCATTCTAAATTTGAAAGAAATTGGATGATAACTTTCAAAACGGCCACTTGATTTTAAGATGGCGGCCATTACAGCTTGCCAGTGACGACGGCAAATTCATTGTTTCATTTGGAATCAACTATATCGTGTACATTCCAAATTTGAAGGAAATCGGACGATAATAAGCATAATTTTAAGATGGCTACCTGATTTCTAAATGGTGGCCACTAGAAATTATTACTGACGATAGCACATTCATTGTTTCAATTGGAATGAAGTACTTCGTCTCCGTTTTAATTTGAAGGAAATCGGATAAAAATAAGCATAATTTCAAAATGACTGCATGATATCGGTAATTATAGATTAATAGCTATTATAGTACATTCATTGTTTTGTTTCATATCAACTAATAGCTGGCTCATCTATGTCCAAAATCTGAAAGAAATCGAACTTTTCCCAGTGGGTGACGTCGGCTAGAAACACAGTACATTAATCTAGAGTTTGACGGACTCCTATTTACATCGAACTGTGTATTATACACCCTATGGTGTAGGATTACACTGAATGTGAGGAACATTTGGAACTGCTCCTGCACAGAATGATACCTTTAGTTCTTCTATGGATTACCATTTAACAAGTAGGATTTGTGAGTGTACCGAACAGTATACAGGAATCTAACAGGAATGTCATCGATCCCGACGTTAATTTTGTATTGCTGTATGTGCGTTGGGAGAATTTGGTTAGAGTGATGAGAGTGACTTTTTTTTAAATCAGGAAAATAGCATTGATTCCGTTAGCATCGAAATTACACAGGGTGCCATCTATTGTCGCGTTTGGCAATACGCAGCCTCGGCCGATAGGGGCACGTTACGTAGACAAATGTGTTACGTGCACGTCTGCAAGAATGGTGACCAAAACATACACTCAACTGCCTTGCATGTTTGAAATTTTGAACGCCAGCACAGGGGGAAATGTTGGAAGAAGAGTGGAGTGCGTACATACATGTGGGGAAGGGAAGCAGGGCAATTTTCGAAGATTTAGTACCATATTTTCTAATGCGCCTTTTTTTTTACAACCAAAACTGGGAAGAGCATGGACATATACACGTGATAACCTGACCGTATGTTCTTGCCAACATAGCATCCTGCAAGACCGTGGATTTGTATGGAGGAGCGACCGAGGAAAGAAGGGGTTTAGGGCATTACCGTGTGTTGCGGGGGCAGGGTAATGTCTCCCTCCCCCTCAACTGGGGTAAAATCTCAAAGATTCAATATAAATAAAGATGGAAAGCCAAGGGCTCAACAAGAGTTAAATAAATCAGATGTAAACCTATTTACGTTGCCTTTTGGACTGATATGTCCGACTGCTTGACTGAGCGAGGAATCGAACCCACAACCTTTGAAACCAAAGGCCGAGGTCCTACCGCTGAGCCACATGGATACGGGCTTTGGCTAACGTAACAAAAATTAGTACATCACTGTGAAATTGTACGACACATTTTCATGCTGTAAAGCCCACAAGTTCTAGCCGTGTCAGTATGGCTCAGCGGGAGGACCTCGGCCTCTGGTTTCAGTCTGACGTACAAGTCCAAAACGCAACATAAACAGGTTTGCATCTATTTATTTAATTCAAGACAGTAATGTGATTGAGGTGTTGGGAGGACATAATGGAGACAGTTTGGGAAACACACATCTTGGGAGGTGGTACAGGACAACTTGCCAACGGTGCACCCAACATCATCATTTGTAGCACAGGTTTCTCGAAGTGTAAAAATAGTAATACTGTAGCCTATTATTTTTGCTGTTGTTGCAGTGGAAAACATACTTCAAGTGTTGTGACGAAAAACTTGAGAAGGTAAGTACTGCATATGATCTAACGATTTTATGATGGATTGGTATATTTTAAGGGAAACTCCAATTAAGTTTGTGCTACCTAGGTTCCTTTTGTATTCACTCATTTCCGTCCCTAGATACCTTTTGCATTCACTCATTTGTTTCCCTGGGTTCCTTCCATAAGACAAACGTAGTAGGCAGCTTAACTATTTGTTTCATTATTTAATCCCCTGTGGCTCTTTTTGCAAGGACAATTCGTCCACACCCATATTGAATGTCCATACCAGCTTTAAGGATTAATTGGAGTTTAAAACAGTCAGTGCATGTCAACGTGACCTCACTTCTGTACGTTAGACACATCCCATTGTTATCATAACGATTCTTGCAACCACGAATAAGGATTAGAACTGTGCACGGTGCATGAACTGTTGGCACTCGCGATAACAAGGAGTTAATCAACAAGCTTCGTGCGATAGCTAGATTTTGTCGTGAGGCGGGTATCAGCATATAATTCCCTTCTTTCCGCCCACTCCCCCTCCCCTCCCCCTTCCTCCGTTCCTCTCAGTGCTCCCCCCAGTTCTCCTCAGTGCTCCCTAGTGCTGTGTGGTGTGTGCTTCGCTGCAGCAGTGGTTCCGTGGGAAAACGAGCAGTTGTGCTGTGGGTAGCTGGCTCGCTGGAACTTTCCCTTGATGGGGAAAAGAAGGTGGGCTGGTATGTGGAGAGTGTGTCCGAGAAGAAGAGGTAAGCAGATGTGTGAGGCTCACTGGAACTTCCCTAGATGGGGAAGAGAAGGTGAGCCGGTTTGAGGTGAATTTGTTATAGCAGAGGAGGCAAATGAGTGCGTTGTGCCCAAGTGTTTTGATAGGAGAGACAGGGATGATGTAGTCGAGCAGAGTAGTGATCGTGAGGTGTAGGAGATGCTGTTGGTAGAGTAAGTTGGCGTGTAAGTAGTGTAGAATTATGTATACTAGAGTAGGATGGGGCGTACGGCTACGGGCCAGGGCTCCTGAATAAATAATTGAAAGGATTAGATAGGTTTAAGAGCGCCTGCCTAGGACTACAAAAATATCCTAATCAAAAGTAATAGGAAGACAAATGTTTAGCAAATTACACCAAAGGGCATAAGGGTTCAACTTATGTTCAACAGTATAGAAATAATTTATTTGGCCTAGTTTTGCTTTCTAACTAGCCTAAGATGCAAAGATGCTTAGTTCTGTTTAGTTTAGTAAATATACTATCAAATACAAGCAGAGTAGATTAAATAAGAACTAAACACATATACACGCCTAACTGAACGTGACATTACCCAGTAGGGTTAACTTACCACAAGAATGCCTCCTAATGTGTGAGGGAAAATACTCCTTGTATTAATTCTATCCCAATCATCCAATAAAACAATTCAGTAATAAAATAAATAAAATAAAATTATAATAGACATGTGTTAAAATATTTAGCAATTCAAAACAAGAATTAGGTTTGCGAGAATTGCAGTGTAAAACTACTTTTTTGATGACATCTACTCAGATGAAAGACTGGGGCCATAAAAAAAAAACAAAGTTCACAAAAGTGCAATGAGGTTAATAAATCTGATTCAGTTACTGCATTTCACAGCAGAGATAAAGTAAGATTACTGCGAAAGGTTATCCGTAATTCTGTAATGAAGGTTTCAAAATTCGTACAGATATGTCCTAAGTTGGATGCAATGACCTTCATTGAACGATTACCAGTGTTGCTGTACATTTTTAGATGTAGAGTTTTGTTTCTCAATCTTTAAAATCCAGTTCTTTAAAAAAAATACATGGTCCTAGTCAAGAGTCATGATTTACCCACACAACAAATTTCAAGTCAGTCGTGAAAATTTCTGAATGCAGTAGACCCATTCAAACTAACAAAATAACCGAGCTACCGAAAGACAAATCCACCCAAAACCAAAACTGGTAGGAAAACCCGCCAAGTTTCCAAAAACGATCGGCCTTTGGAGGTAGTGATATCATTCAACCATCATCGTCTGTACCTTTTTTCGAGTGTGTGTCTAGATTCAACTATGAGAGTTGAATAGTGTAGAGGTGGATGTATCAACAATAATTGTGGATGTTGTCTAAATTATTGATTTACTACTCTGCTTGATTAAAATTGCACTTGTAAAATAGTTAACAACGTTATTCTCCCATTCAGACTGTTAGTTATCGTTATTCTCCCACTCGGAACGTGTTAGTTAACAACGTTACTATTCCACTCTGACACTATTGCTTAAAATCGTTATTCTCCCACTCTGGCTATTAGTTAACGTTATTCTCCCACTCGGACCCTGTCAGTTCACAACGTTACTCTCCCACTCTGACATTATTACTTAATAACGTTATTCTCACACTCTGATAATTAGTTAACATTATTCGCCCACGCAGACCCTATTAGTTAACAACGTTATTCTCTCACTTTGACACTATAAAGACTATAAACAATGATATCGGTCAATTATCGGAATCTACATCAGATTACACTTCAAAATAATTAGACAACCCGATGGCTATGGAGAATTTGGGTAAGACACCTGGCTTCAGCATCGAATCAGAATTTGTACTGCTGAACGCAAGGTTTTCATTAGATTCCTTTATCAAATCAGACTGGTTGTTGAGCATGTGAAAGTAAAATAAATACTAAAAAAATGTGTAACGTGTATATTAATATATATGCTTCTACGGAAATTAAAAAAAAAACAGTGCAGATAAGAAGAAAATAATAATGGGTTCAGGGATTTTGGGAGAACACTCTAGTTAGTAATTTTATTGGGGAAGGGGGAAAAATTTCAGAGAGAGAATTTCGCCAGCATAGGCTTGCAAACGCCTATGGCTATAAGACATTTCAGGACTATTAATTTCCGAAAATGTATACTGGGAATACGGTCATGTTACCATTGATGATTTTGTAATATAGTTTCATAAAAAAATAACTTGCCAGTATTTGGGTTCCCAGGTTTAATTGAAAAAAATTAGGCTTCTATCTTCAGGCTTATTTAAAATTAATAACAGCATTAACCATCATTATTACACAAACCAAGGGTCGGACGGGGAAGTGAGGCCATATCTGGTTTATTTTTCCCTAAATGCTAGATGCTATGGCAGCAGCTATGTTTGCGCACGAGTAGATGTCCCTCATTTAGAACCTCTGTTGCCCTCTACACACCCTCTAGTAAATTGCCCTCTAGTAAACTCATCCTTAGTTTCCCAGTCCACTTCTAAACATATACCCACTTTTTTTTTAATTACCTGCTATCAATAATTTATAGGGTTAGGGAGGAGAATTTGTGACCGAGACCCCATACTGAAACATCCTAGATCCATTCCAATTTAGTTCCGTCTGAGTTTATAGAGGGCGCCACGAGTTTTATGTAGAAATTTCTACTCAGTTTTCAGCCTAAAATTAAACTGAACTAAATGAAACTAGCTTGTATTTTATTATTATTTAGTTTAGCTGAGTTGTAATTTAGTTTACTTTACATTTGGGCTGAAAAAAGAGCAAAAATTACCAGATGGAACACGTGGCGCCCTCTGAAAACTCTGATGGAACTAATTGGAATGGATATAGGACGTTTCAATAGGGACTTTTTAGAGTTACAAATTCTCCTCCCCAAACTTGTAAATTCTTGCTGCTATGTATTATGAATTTAAACTGTGTGGTATATAAATGCAGCGATTAACCGCGGTTACATGCTTGCTTACATTCCCGAACATGAAAGAATGAACTATATTCGTTATGTAGTAAATAACGCACTTTCTGCGAGCCATAGTCACACAGCCAACAGGGAAAGGCCTTCACCATTAGGCCATCATAATTTTATCGACCTCCGTGCTGGGTCTGGGTGTACTGATGGTATGACACCACGGAGCACGAAATTAGTAACGTCTAGCCCCAAATGTATGCAAGAAATTCGAAGTCGTACCTCCCCTGGCTCCTAGTCTTGCAGAGTAGGTAAAACTCTGTGAGGCTTCACAACTTCGCAATATGGGTAGGCTAATTCATAACTGATTCCTTCATACTTTTCCCTCAGTATAAAACTTCAAAACGTGTGTTGAACCACAAATACGTGGAAAGTTTGCGGTGATGGGTTTTGCAGGCTGGTTTTGTCATGCTGTTTCACACGGGCCGTATCCGTGTGTATGGTTCCCAGCAAATTAGTTTCAAATTTGGTATCCGATCTGTCTGATTATATCATTTGTTTTTCAGATCTGCAAAGAACCCTAAGAATTCAGAAGAAGACAGCAATACCCTCAATATTCTTGTTGAAATTTCTGGAAGAGTATGTTTCATATTTGAATGAAATAAATGATTATGTTTTAATACATTTCACTTTTTTTTGTTCTTGACTATGAAGGTTATTTGAAAAAAAGGTGAGCTTTAGATTAGAAGGAGACGAAAATAAAATTCAAATTTTTTGAACATCATCACAAATTGTATATTAGCGTGTCTTTTCTGGGACTAGGCATGTATGTTACGGGAATGTTTTGTGGTGGGCGTTAAAACGACTGCACAAAGAAAAATGAGTGAAGATCCCCACGGCCGGCTTGACGTTTTTTATTATTAGTCAGTACACTAAAAATAAACTTAACAACCTATCGTAAATTCGAGCCAGCTGCATTCAAGCCTTCCTTGATGTCGACACCAACCCATTTGTCGTCTCAGCAAATACATGAAAAACAGACTTTTAAAAAAATTCTGTCTGAAATGGATGATGTAGTAGCGCATAAGTTGGGCAAGATGGTGGCTGTTTCTATGAACTACTGGGTCGGATCTAAGGCCGGCTGAGTTATAAACCGCACACAACTGAAGAGGACCCGTAATGCAACGTCTGGAAAAAAAATGTCGTTGCCTAACGCTAATTTGTTTACGTCGAAATCTCATGCGGGAAGACACGAGCAAATCATTAGTTTAGCGCATGGTCCCTCGTTCTGTACGGAGCATAAAAAAGCCGCCCACCCATAACAGAGTGCGGGGGGGGGGGGGGGGGCCTGATCTGTCGAGTTGCATTCAGGGAGATAGAAAAATGGCAGACCACATACTACCGTTAATGAGTAGCCACTCCGCTGCTCTCCTTCAAGAAAAAGCGAGGTCGAATTTAATGAATCATAATCAAAAACCACAACTGTTTAAAGGGACCGCCAAGTTCCGAATGGTTCAAAGGCCCTTCAAAGGAGTGATATCAACACACCAAAACATTCGCCAACTCAGTCGCACCGTCAAATAGTTAGAAGGTTAAATGAAAACTAAAACATTGCTATACTTTCGGTATGAATATTTAAGTTTTCATTTAACATCCAAAGTAGTATTATTCGGTACGATTAACTTGGCTAATGTTTTGGTGTTGATATCACTCCTTTGAAGGGCCGAACCATTAGAAACGTGGCAGTCCCTTTTACCAGTGTTGGTCTTTGATATATCACTTCTTTTTTTTTTTATTTAGTTGTGTATTAGACTCAATTCAACTAGCCAGTAGATTTGTAAGAATGTGCCACGTCAACAGTAGCTTGAGTGGCTATTTTTCCAATATTTTAATTTCGTATCACTCCTTTGTGAGGCCGAACCATTTACAACTTAGTCGCCTCTTTATTAGTTTTTGGTCTTGTTTTAATTCTTAAAAATTTTATTTTATTTAATTCATATCACTCCTTTGTGAGGCCGAACCATTCTCAACTTGATGGCCTCTTTACCCGTTTTTGGCTTTATTTTGACATTTTATTTATTTTTCGTGAATTGGACATAGAGAAATAATTTCTTTAGAAACGTTGTTCAGATTTTTTGCGACACACTAGTGTGTGGTTAGATACGCACGTCAGTGTACACGTTGTTATTGTCCGAACTTTGGCCGTCCAATGAGAGACGATGCCGACAATACTAACAATGGTTATAACAATACTTTCCTTACCGCGCCCTCCCACGCCATTCCCGTTACACCCCCAGGCTCCAAACCATAAAAAGGTACGCAGTTCGTATCGTACTGCAGCCATTCGTCCAATATCACAGCTGGAAGCCGCCCCGCAATCACGGTATCAGTGAATAATCACCATATGGAAATTAACATGGGGATGAGCGGACAAGAAATAGATAGCTCACTAGTAACACATTTGCAACGTTATAGAGGGTCAGATTTCGCATTGAAAGCCACTTTCCTGGCATTACTACACGAGTTAATTTTTGTCAGGTGGAAACATTGCTCTCCATTTTACCACAATTTAAGCTTTTGTACCGCATTATTATTTTTCCCCCAAGTGCCTGAAATATGTCCAACTAAGCTTCAGGATGTATAAGACACTTACGCTATGGCGTTGCGCTACAATGGTTTGCGTCCTCGACAATTGAATTGATGTGATGTTTGTCGCCTAATCTTTGCGCGACACACTAGGGTGTGTCTAGATAGTCTGTGATTGTTCTAATGCAATAACTGCTAAGCTTCTTATGCTATCGTAGTGTGTGGCTTGCACCACATTGTCTCACACGTTGTCGTATTTTGTCGAGTGAGCATCGTGCTTCTGTCTAAGCTTCTGCTCCAAACGGCCATAAGCATAAAAACTATTTGGAGTTCGCGGGCTTTGGTTACATGGGCGATCTACTTGCTTTTATGCACCGCGTTAGCTGTCGGCGTCCAATTAGGCATTGTCTTTTCTCTAATAACGTGCCCTAACACCAGGTCAAAGTCCTCATTCCTCACAGAACTGTTTCAATGCTACAGGAAAGATGGGGAAGGTTTAGGAGGATTTGGGACTGGAGTGAAGCCTGCTACAATAAAGGCCGCCAAAGGAGGCGACTAAAATCAACCACAGACGTAGAAGCAGGAGAAGTTTTCTATAGGTGCTGCCATCTCAACGTCAAGTGGCGAAGTTGCAAACTAGTTGACGAGAGTTCCCAAATTCTGCAAAATGATAGCGGCACTTGCCAAGCAAGCCCCTATTTGTGTCACCTTATTCTAGCGAGTTTTGTGGAAGGTAACACACATATACCAAAGATGGAGTGACTACAGAATATGGTTTACTGCCGACTTCCGGTAGAACTGTCTTTCGAAAGCTTTTGAAGAATATACTGAATCGCACCGTGGTATGACATCACAGGAGTCGTTTCCGCCAAAGTAGCCCGGGCAGCCAATCAGAGTACTGCAAGGAAGCGCGTCACTAGTGGATTTACAAACAACGGAGTTTAAAAAAATATGAAAGTTCTCTGTTTACATTGTTAGCCTACGAAAAAATAATTTACTTTAGTAAAAAAAGCAAACTATAATAAACGGAAAATCAGTTTTTTTTATGAGTTTCCGTTTATAGAATTTCCGGTTCCGTTTTATCTGGAAGATGTGCGAAGACGTGCTAGTGGATTTTCTCCGGCATAGCTGCGTTCTACTCGCAACAAGGACGCCTCCTTCGTTTAATCCTTGGCTTGAACCGGAAGTAAGTTTGCTACGTGAAATATGGCCTATTGGTGCTTCTTGTCTTACAAAAATTATCGTTCTTTTTTGATTCCATGCATTTCACGGGTGCGCGGAAATAAAGTCACAGGAAAAAAAGTCACAGAAGAAAAGTCACAAATTTGCCTATAGGAAAAAAAGTCACAAAGTGATGATTGTGAAAGTATTTACCTGACGGGGCTGGGGAGGGGGGATCCTCGAAAATTTTGATGATTCAGCCGAATATATCCAGTTCTTGAAGTCTAATATAGCAAAGTTTTACTGTCTTTTTTTTTATTTGTCGGTCAACAGTTTCTTCCAAGATGATAGTGTTTATTGTCGCTTCGTCGTGTTGAAGCCATTTAATGAGGTGTCAGATTGACGGGTAGTAATGAACATCAAAGTTGAAACACTTAAAATTCCATGCTTCACAATATGAGTTCTGGGATTGTTGTTAATATGTAGGAGCGTCGTGCACACTCCACAGAGCAGGGGGAAAAATAAGGAAACATGCGTATTCTTCGAGGCAGTGATGTGTCTCACCGCCGAAACACATCATTTTACAACAGTTCATTTGAACAACATCCCTCTTTTCACAAGCCAGAATGGCAATCCCAACTGGTATTCAAAACAAGTCCGTTATTAACTTTTAACGTAGAATTAACGAACATTTAATATAATTAGTAAATAATAATGTTTAATATAAATCTCATATATAAATAGTAACTACCCTGAATCAATAAATTCTAGTTTGTGAATCCATAATGAGGGATGGTGTTCGAACTGGACCGTCCTAACACGGCGTGTCTCGGCACAAAACACATCAGTTTAAAACGGTGACGGTTAGTTGTGACTGTATTTCTGTGACTGTTTTCCTGTGATTTTTTTCCTACAACCATTTCACGACCAGAGCAAAAGAGCTGCAACAGACTAAGAGAATACGTACAGCTAGGATGGACGTGAAAACGGTGCTGAAATTACGGCGCGCTACAATTCAGCCCGTTATCGCTCTTAGTTTGGGAAATGGCGACGATACCTTCCCCTCGACCTTTTTAAGGACAGTGGGGGGAGATGTTGGTTAAAAATTCTCGCAGAGGTCCCGGGTTCGAGTGGGGTGTTCACCCCTTCGTTGGGTATAGTTAGACGTGGTTAACTTAAACCGAAAAATGCACTATCATCAAGAAGGCTTACTGACTAATAGTGACGTACTCATAGAAAAGCGGTTTTACTGTCTAACAGCTGTCAATGAACTTCATTAAAGGGAAGGTGCACAGGTTTGGGCAACAATCAGAGGCGAATCTCTACAATGAACAGTTCTAAATTAAATATTGATTATGACATTTTTAGTTGGCTGAGGGTTCGACATCTCGTGATGGAAAAACTCGGGCTTAGAAGTAAAATGATGGAGTTTGCCTTCACGTTACGGATTGTAAGTTGCGAGATTTATTTCGGACTACGAATTTCGAAACCATGCCACCCCCAACGAAGTACCAATGATGACGTCAATTCCGAATTCAAGTCCAATATTAAGATGAGGTCGTATTTTAACTACCCATTGTAATTTCAAAAGCAATCTCCATTATTTGCTGAATGATGTTGTGTGACGTATTATTGTAACAATATGTTAATGAAAATTGCCTGTAGATTGTACCTCATCAATTGTAATGGCTCGAGCACGCTTGGCCTTCCGCCCGGTGCTCTCAACAATTAGGGGGTGAACCGAAGTAGAATTCATCCGCCACTGTCCTTTCACCATCCCAGTCCACAAGGTAATTTCGGCCAATTTAATTAGAAATAGTTCCCTTTCTCCCCATTAGTCCCAAATGTAAATTCAACCCAGTCCAACCCTGTTGCTTGTTTCACAGTACCCCCCCCCCTCTCCCGATAACACATAACATTCCGCGTGCCAAATTACAGCTACGCGCAGATCATCTTCCGAGCAATTACACCGCCAAGGTCGGCTGGGGTGGTAGCTGCGTTCCTCGCATAGCTGCTGTCTCGGTTGGCTTTGTGAATAGTACACGAGACAGAATCAAGTCAACGATTGTGTCGTCACAAACCTGAATGATTCTCGTATTTTAAAATCACAATTTATAATTTTCTACGCTAGTGTCTTACAATTTTGCTTCGGCGATCTATTGGAATAATTAATTTTAATTTTTACCGCATTAGTCTATTAGATTTTAGATCTCACGGCAATTATAAGAAAATTAGTAGATGTACACAGAGATGAAACGTCATGATTATAGTACGCGCGCAATGCATCATTTAGTGACGGCTCGTCAGTAAATAAAGTTCCATTATATTCAACAGAAAATCTCCTAGACGCCACATTTCAAAAAGGATTTTTAGCAAGGGAAAGACTAACGGTAAGGAAATAGACCTTTGGGGCCGTACTTGACGTGGAGGATCGAGAAAAATGGCGCTGGGAGGTATGACCCGTTAATCACCCAAACAAAACTATCACCGTGAGCTCTTGGAATTTAATATGACCCTGAGTAAGCCCAGTTTCCTTGGCATTAGGAATTAGGCCCTAAAATAAGGCAAAGAGTCGCCCATGTAAGTCAGACGAGCCTCAGCCCTCCAGCGCTGCTCCTAATTACAATCATTATAAAAAAAAATTATTAAAAAAATTCTAAAAATAATTTTAACAAAATTAAAACATCAAGCGGACGGAACCCAGACTTTTGCCACTTTTTCACCAGCGAAACTTAAACTAAAATCTGGCTGACATGTAAAATCGTAGCTCCTCCCTTAGCTGCGGCGTTAGTGGTGAGGACCAGTCGGACGTACCAATAATCGCCACAGGAATTATTTAAGGGACACCCGGCTGCCTGAAAACATTCCGCCTGCCTTATAACAGCCACGCGCTGATCGTCATCCACGCACTTAGCAGCGCCAAGGTCGGCTAGGGTGGGAGCTGCGTTTCTCACAGCGAGGAACGTAGCTGCTGTCTCTGTTGGCTTTGGGAATAGAACACGGAACAGCATCAAATTAAAAATTGTGTCGTCACAAATCGGAATGATTCCGGTATGTTAAAATCACACTCTATGATTTTTCTTCGGCGATCTATTGGCATAATTAATTTTATTTTTTACCGCATTAGTCTTTTAGATTTTGTATCTCATAGTAATTATTAGCATACGATGAAAATTAGGGCATGTGCACACACAGATGACACTTCAAGGTCATTGTAGGCGCGCAAAGGATCATATAGCGTAGGATACAGTAAAGATAGTTAACAATTATTCAACAGAAAATCTCCTAGACGCCACATTTTACAACGGATATTTACCAAGGGATTGAC
>JAHWFP010050935.1:13807-24592 GCA_023313725.1 Lithobius niger | reverse complement strand
GATGGGAAGAAGTGAGACGGTTTATCTAGTTAACTTTCTAATCTATGATCTGACCCTGCGTGTCACGTCTTACAATTGATGGTTGAAGATCACTGATGCCCAGATTCAACAAATACCCCAATCGTATAAGCCTTCACGGCATTCTTTCAAATAATCATACTTACCCCACCAGCACATCGAAGAACAAACAAACATGTTCCGAGAAAGAACTCGATGCTCTGCCACACGATCCATGGTAGGAGAAAGCCAGGTTTCTTCTGCAAAATTATTAGAGGAAAAAAATTAGGATTATTTGCGAAAATCTTTTCTGTTATGACAATACATAAAAAAAAAATAAGCATTATCATAAACTGTCAAAAAAATCGAAGCAATAGAGTAGCCTACCTCATCACTGAAACTGGGTTGACTACATGGTTGTTAATGTGTGGTGTTTTTTTAATATTTTTTACTGTTGGTTATCTAGAAGTGTGATAGCCCTTCGTCGTTCTAGTAATAGTTATTGGTTAGAAACGAGAGGGGTTATTGGTTTTTAGCCCACGGCTGCGATTGTTGGCCCTGCTCGAGCATGCAAAGGTCGAGGGCGAAGGGAGCATTTGCAGACGAGAGCAGGCACAATAATCGCAGCCGTGGGTTGAGAGGTTATTAAATCAATAACCTCTCGTTTCTAAACCTATAACTGTTTTATACCACGGTTGGGACGTTGAGCTAACTCGTATTAAAACGTGTTTGCGTTTTGTGAAAATTGCTTCAAGAACACGTTGATCATCAGTATCCTCGATATGAATGAAGGTCATTCCATTTTAGTTTGTGGAGTGAGGGAGGAGTCGGGGAGTTAACGCGGACTGAATAAGCTTAGCTTTGGGCCAGACATGTGAGAGTTTGCAGGGATAGTAGGATTTCATTCCTTTTAAGTAATTCGCTTTGTATGTTTTTATTGCTTTACTGTTTTTTCCCCGCTGTATTTTGTTGTCGGTGTGTGCGTTCCCGGTGGCGTGATCGGAAGTGTCAAAAGTGTGGTTTATCGGCGAAAGTGTTGGTTAACTTGATAACCCACACTTTTTGCGATGACGAACACTTCTGGTCACGGTTAACGGGATTTAATGCACGGTGGTGACGTCACGTTATCACATCCCCATGCTAAAAGTGTAGTTGTTATATACGGTTAATGTGAGAACCCACACTTTTTTGATAATCTAACACTTTTCACGGGGGTCTACACAACCCCTGCTCCACCATGTGACATATGACCCGACTTTGAAAAATTACCGTACGCAGCACAAATTCAACCAGCACACCTCATTGCAACTATCATAAACAGGCACGTTTACAACATGCAACATTTTTCTTTCAAGCCTAACACGAAAAAAAAAAAAAAAAACTCGCGTACTATGCTAGGGAGGAATGGCCAAATACGGCAACCTTTTGTTCCGACGGTACGAAAACTAGGCTACTGACACTTTGAAATACACCTAAAAACCTACGAGACTCATGCGAATAGCGCATTTTATACACTCATCTGATTTAAACTATTAAAGTAGGAAAAAAATACAGTTTTACCTTAAAGCACAAATATCGGTATTACGGTATAATTATCGGGGAACGTCTCTCCCCTTCGGACGGCCTTCATACACAGGAAGCTTCCAACCCCGTTTCCAACCAGGAACTTCCGTTCAGGAATTGCTCTTGAGGAATTGTTCTTGAGTTATAATTATTCTTGAGTTAGCTCTATAGCTATAATTGCTGTAATTGCTCTTGAGGTCGAAACGGCTAGTCCAGTAATCTCGGGGATGAAGGGAAAAATTGTGTTTCCCTTCACCCCCTCGATATTGGAATAGCCGTTTCTTGCTCGCGAGCAGTTACAGCCGTTAAATCGACTAGGATTCACGGATATCTATGATTTAACCTACGGAAATTTAACGTGGCGTTGAGTTAGCGTGACGTCACAGCCGTGGTATAAGTTCAATTATTGGCTTTCAGTAGTGTCTTATTATTGGCTTCAGGACAAATCAAGTTCGATTATGCGTAAACTGTACAATAGTGTTTGGGTGAAGGCTGCGACTGCTTTTGTGTCTCAATACGTTAAACCAGTGTTTTCTGGTGTTGAATATTAGATACCGTCCACTGGCGTAACGAATTTATCTAGGCCCCTACGCACAATTTTCCTTGGGCCCTACCTCTTCCCCCCCCCCCCCCCCCCCCCCCCCCCCCCCGTTGAAAAATAAATTCCAACAAATATGTGCCAGTTGTCAACAAACATGTAATGTGTGCCAGTAGCAAAGTGTTTAGGGGGTGAGAGGGGGAGAGGAGTAAAGAAAATGAAAAAAAGGAAAATCAAAATGGGGTCAGGTGCCAATTTTTTTTAATTTATAACTGACACATAACTTTAAAATCTTAATAAGTAGGGTGTATATACTGCTTGATCGCCAACACGTTGAATTAGTGGAATTTTCTTGTGTTCCGCAACTCTTTGACACCAATCCAATACATCTTTGACAACTTCTTTGCTTGGTGGCTGTGAGTATGACGTGACTTTATGTCTCGTACTTCTCAATATTGCTTTGAAGGGTGCAATGTTCACTAGTATATGATGGAACACTTGGTTTCACTTGAATGAAATGCACAAGTGAGTGAGCATTATTAATGTGTGTACTATTGGAGCTTGTTAAATGGATTTCAATCGCTTTTGTTGTGTGGCTCACCGCGTACGTCATCGTTGCTCGATTTCTTGGTGACAACAGGACAGGCTAGAGTTCTTCTGGCTTCAAGCGTTGGTACAACTAAGGCTGTTCCATGGTACCTGCTTCACAACGAGAAGACTGGTTACGCCATTATATAATGTTCGTGTAATAACTAGTTTCGGAACCTGTCAGTCCGTCTTCTCGAAAATCATCATTATCCATGACAACTGTTCCCGGCTGACCTGATGCAAATGTGTTGTGGACATTGTAGGATACAGAGTAACCATCAAGTGCTGGTGAAACAACGAAATCACGACGTTTCGGTTCCCAAGGTCGGAACCGTTTTCAGGTGAAGGGTTTAAAACATGTCAAACAACTTAAAAATAAAAATAAAAAGTAATAAAATTTTTTATTAACAGCAGAGCAGGGCCATGGAAATAAAACTTACAAGTCATAAGGATGCAGGGCTCCATGCTAAAAACTAAAACCAAATAAAATAAAAGTCAGCACAATTCGAAAGAATGTGCCAACAGTCACAACTAACTCACCTAAGTCTGCTGGTCGAATGAGAGAGAATTCGGTCGGCTATGCTTTAAATAGTGGGTCCCTGGATTTTAATTGGTGGAAATGTGTTGATGCCAGCGTCATTGCATAACTTAATGTAGTCTTGGAGGTGATTGGCTGTAGGTATTAAGTGGTTATGAAAAGGTGGTTTGGTTAAATGAATACAAAGTGTTTCCAAATTTTCGCGTGTTTTGGTGTGAGGAATTTGAAATACAATTTTTGTTTGCGAAACTTCGGGTTCATGCCCTGATTTTTGAAAGTGTTGAACCAGTGAGTTTTCCTGTTTCCTTAATTTTTGTATTCATTTAACCAAACCACCTGTTCATGTGTTCGTTTGTCGACGACGTTAGTACCTATCCAACGGTGTTTTAAAAATGAATATCGGTTGGGTAGTTCCGGAGATACGTTTTTTCCCCCTTTTTCTTCTAAACTGGTGGCCATTTTCCACGATGGCGGCCAAACGCCAAAATTACAAAGATGACATCCAGGCTAAATTTCATTGTTAACACCATAATAACAATCATAAAAAAAAGGTTCCCTGACAAAATCGCACGGCTTTCGGTTTTTCTGCTGGACTACAGTGCCGTTACACGAAATATTGGCCAGGAAAATGATCAACCTTCCTGTATACTATCGTTCCACTCGACCTTGGCTGTACGGTAACAATCGTTGGACAATTTAGGCCTACTTACTTTGAAGACTCCGAGAAAAAGTAGTCCGGACACGATGAGGATGATGAAGCCGATTATTAATACGATCGATCCAGCAGCAATCACTAAAACAGACAAGAAGTAATTTTTCAAAAATGTTTATGAAAGATTACGCAATGTATTATTCAGCTAAGAACAGGTTTTTTGATTTCTAACGCGTGTAAAGTAACTGCTTAAATTGTTTGGTAATTTTTTTAAATTATTATTTACTACTAAAAAAAAAAGCATTTAATGAAAACAATAAATGTTAACAGTAAGGGTCTAAAAGTCAAAACCTAAAAAAGAACACTGACAAACTTTGACAGTCAGGGTGTAGGTGTAAAATTTTGTCAGTAAGAGGCTGGTAAGCATTAGACCCTTACTAACCGGTGGTCAGCTGCATGACTTAGTAAGCCGATTTTGTAAATTTGACTTTGGAAATATAGTTGTAGCCTATTCGAAAACAGCGTGATGTACGGTTGTAGAATTTTTCTTTTCTTGAAATATCTTTAAACAAATTTAAAAACACACTTTTCCTGTGAAGTTTGTCATTTGACTTATGCCTAAGAATTTTGACTATTATTACAAGAATTTCGTGTATTTTAAGTTACCTGATGACAACCAATAATACTCTCTGCTGCAAATACGCTGCCATGCAACCAAACCGAAAAAAACTTTTCAACCTAAAGCAAGGAAGGAAAAGCTGATATATTTTGTTTAAGTGCATGCTGTGGCAGAACTATAAGACTTAGCAATACTCTGAAAACTGGTAACGATTTAAGAAACATTTGTTTTTTTCAGGAAAATAATTGACGAATAGCGTTGTTACAGTATTAATAGTTTTAAAATTCAGTTTTGTAAAAAGTCGCATTTATCCACTTTTTCCCGGGTACCGAGGCAAAGTGGATACCTACCTATAGGGGCAAAGTGGATATGCATTAAAAACAGTGTTTATAGCTCATCAAAAAAATGAAAATCGTGCCACGAAAGTTTTTAGCCTCTTCAATAGCTAGGATACTTTCAGTCCATTATTATTGAGCTTCAGTCCTTTATCCGTGAGCTTTCTTTACACAATTACGTACCATTCTAAAACAGAAAACAACGAAATTCCGCATAGGTAAAAAGACTCTTCCCTTGCATGATTCACCGGATGAACTCGAAGTACTAACAATATGTATCCACTTTGCCCCACTGTGCACCTTCATCCGGTTTTACTTCGTCCTTAAACTATACTTAAATTTTCGAACTAAATTATAGTACTACGTTATTCTGCAAGAATTCTTCTTCAAATTGACACCACCAATCACATAGTTTCGAAGATATCACACGTTTCCCTCGCTGACGATTTTTTTTCAACTTGCATTGAAAGCTGAAAGACGTACCACACACTAATCCCTCTAGTGTCAAAATACCAAACTAACGTGACGTCACTAATAAAGTAGTGCTGCAGCTAAAAAAAAAAAAATCAATAGCGCTCTAGCAGCGGTAGTTTTCTTGTAATGTCACTCCCGCATTATCCACTTTGCCCCGGCTTCCCCTAAGCCAATTTTGTAAATCCAACTTTGTAAATATAATTCTAGATTATTCGGACGGAACGAGTATGTGTACGGTTGGTTTTTTTGTGCTTGGAATATCTTTTATATGAATTTCTCTCTTTATACGAATTTTGTAGATTTAAGGTAATTGATGACAACCAATAATGCTCGTTACTGCGAATACACTGTTGTGATACCAAACCGAAAAAAAAAAAACATTTTTCAACCTAAAGCAAAGCACGATAGCCACAACAAATTTTGTAACATTAAAAACAGGTTACAAAGCGTGCTTTTACTTGCAAAACTTAGTGTTAAAAGTGATTAGTTTTTATACAAGTATTACTGTATGTTTATAAATTTTACACGTCTTTACCAGTTTTTTTTTGTCAAGAAATTCTGCAATAACTTTAACTACCCACCTGATCCGTTTAAGTTTATTCGAAATGAATTTGTAAATCTGGAGAAAAATGGGCCTCCCTTGATTCCACCAGATCACTCCCGAGTTCCTGGATCTCGGATACCGGCTCAACAAATTTTCGGCTTTCTGGTCATTCACTAAGCTAAAATACTCGAATTTGATACCACCATAATCCAGAAAACAGCGTTAACAAGGCTACAAATAGCATTGTATTGGCTTTATTAAAGAAGCACAGACCAAATTCAAGGTCTGTCTGCCCCATTTTGGAATACGCATCACCTGTTTGGTCTCCTTATCTACCGAAGGACATTGATTTGTTGGAGTCGGTCCAGCGTAAATTCACCAAAAGACTTCCAGGCTTACGGGACCTTTACCACACAGAAAGGCTTTCTAGATGTTGATTGGAACTTCTAGAGCTACCCAGGATTAGATCAGACCTGGTCCTAACATATAAGATCCTCCGTGGTCTCACGTGGATCGATCTTCCGTTTTTTGTTATATTGCACCTTCGGTATACTTCACTAGAGATTGCCTATTCGATTATAATTAAGGCAACCAGGAAGATTAATAATTGGTGATGATCAAATCTATAACGTAACCTATCCGTGGAAACTTGCAGTATACAGGAGTCTTAAGGAGGAAACTCACCAAAACTTTAGGGAGCGTGACGAGCTTGGCTTCACGCTGCAACGTCACTCGTTGCTAGGCAACGCATCAAGCGCCTGAGAAGCCGGGCCAGCAAGCGTTGCTTTGATGGCGTTGGAAAATTTCATATCTGAAGCGCGCCATTGGCCCTATACGCCCGTGCTGCAGCCAATAGGAGGTCCGCTGCACAAGCAGGCAAGCCGCATATCTGTGTATACTGGATACACGCAAAGCATTAACCAAAACGTAATTATTTGCTTTAGTAGCTTCACCCAACAAAATCAGAAGATTCACGAAGAATTGACTAAAATAAAATACCTTTCTAAACCCCTTACGTGCAGCCCGTCTTTTATCAGTGGGAGCAAAACGAGCGGCATGGGGAAATTAACCACATGATTTCAGTTCTGTTAGAACAACAATTACCGCTTTCAGTGTTGTAATGGTGCGTCTCTTGATATTATTGTTTGAGGTCGTACAGGCGGTAAACAAAACACAGTTCAACACCGTCAAACAGGAGTTGATGTCGCCATCTTGTTTGTAGACAAAGCGGGTGTTAGCAGTGCAGTGTGTATATACAGACCCAAGTTTGAACGCGTCAAACGCTCTCCAAGACCAACGCTGCAAACGACGAAGTCAAGCATGCAACGCTCCTATACCACGCGCCATGGCTGTTTGCTGTGACGCGCATATCACGTGACTGGGCTAGTCCAATCAGACGGCCAAACAGCCGTTGTTCTCGATCGTCATTGGCTAACTCATGGTGACGTAACGGCAAACAGCCATTGCGCATGGTTTAAAGTTTCCGTGAGTATCCTCCTTAAAATTAATTGTAGGAAGCATTTTTTTTTCTCTTCGAGTCGTCAGGATTTGGAATGCCTAATGCCGAATGCCACATGCGTAATGGCTGTTTGCCGTGACGTCACCATGAGTTAGCCAATGACGAACGAGAACAACGGCTGTTTGGACTAGCCCAGTCACGTAATATGCACGTCACAGCAAACAGCCATGGCGTGTGGTATAAGCTCAGAAATTGTTGGGGAGAAATAGTGTACAGAGTTTCCGCGAGTCGCTCTGCGGAGACCTCCTACATTCGTTCCTGGTCAAACCGAATTAAATAGAAGTTTTAGATTAGGCCTGGAGTAAGCGGCTCACCACCCTTCCGGATCCTAACCTCACTACGTGGCGAATTTTAATTTGTTTTATTTTTTTAGTAAACGCTATACAGAGAATAAAACGACAATATTACGCCGACCGCAATTAATTCCTCTGCTATTAATGATCCCTCCTAATCCAACCCCAACCCCAACCTATAAAGCAGTGACATTTGCCGCCATATTGGCACCAGCTTGGCACCAGTATGGGTTTTGGAGGGCATAACTACAAGGTGCACTACATAAAAATGGAGGGAAAAACAAGGGAAGAGCGGATTTCTTAGGCTTAAAATAACGTTGTTTTCTCCAACAACAAAAATCGCGCGTTTTAGCTCTAAGAAATCACTCTTCATAGCATCGGCTTCAGTATGACGCCCTTCTGTTTCTCTCTGCAGTGCCCCTTGCAGCTAACCCATTAAGGCTCCAGCATAGAGTTATATACAATAATACTACGTCGTGTCACTGCTCTATAACGGAAATCTCTACCGTCCCGTGACACGGCTGAGCTGGAGTGCCCTTCGTAAGAGCTTCTGAGCCCATCTGAATTCACAGCAATGAACCAAGCAATTGGGCGAATGATCTTACACCGACCCACAAGAAATTAGCCCTTGAAAAATAAGAATATTACCACTACTGGATTCGTATACCAGAAACATTTGAGTTGGAAAGCCACCACGTAACCGAAGGAAACACAATAATTAAAGCAGTGTACATCGATAACAATACAATAAATAAAATAACCCGTGACAACAATTAGCAACATGGACCGCAAGTATTATTGTTGCATACCAAGCCAACTTTTTGTTGTGTACTGTAGAAAGTAAATAGGCCTACACCACGAGTCACGGCTGTTTGCCGTGATGTCATCATGAGGTTAGCCAATGACGAACGAGAATAGCGGATCTTTGGCCGTCTGATTGGTCTAGCCCAGTCACGTGATATCCGCGCGTCATGGCAAACAGCCGTGACGCGTGGTTTAGTAAGTGAATATGAAAGGTGCTTGCTTCCATGTTGGCTTTTATGGGTGACTCAGTTTTGCGACATTTACTTTAAACATATGCACATTAGTGGATATTGAATTTAACACTTTTTTGCTATACAAATATTGACACATTTCTTTTTCCGAAACGCAAGGCCCCATTGTTACGTTTTTTGCCACATTCGAACTATTCAAACAATGCAAAACATTGTTCTGTTTACAAACAATGGAAAGTGACGCAGAAGCTGTAAGCAATTTTGTACAGACAATGATATCTATCAGGAACGATGACATACCTTCTCACTAAATAGCTGTTGCAACATTTACATAGTAGAATGAACGTAGCAAAACCATTTCTGACGAGAGGAAAAATAAGAAAGGGAAGGCCTTTGCAACATTTGCACGCCGCTCCGAAGTAATGTTGCAAAACTGAGCCATGCAGGAAAGCCAACCGGGAGGAATGTTCTTTTAGTCCGCATGCACAATTGACTTAACATGATTTGAAGTGTTCGAAATACGACGTCCACTGCTGGTATACAGTGCATGTTGCAAACTTATTAATTTTCTGTTTTTTTTTCTTTCTTTCCTGTCAGAAGGCTTTGCAGCAATGATTCTAACTTACGAAAATGTTGCGAAAGATTTTCGGCATGGGATACATGAAAACAGCGAGGGGGTATTTCCTTTTAAATGTATAACCGGTTGGCTTTCCTGTGTGGCTCGGTTTTGCAACATTACTTAAAACGCGTGTAAATGTTGCAAAAGCATTCATTTTCCGATTTTTCACCTCGTGAGAGACATTTTTTTTTTTTACATTCACTCTATAACCTACGTGAATGTTGCAAAGGCTATTTCGCGCAGGATGCTCGAATTTCGTGAGAAGGTAACAGAATTACTAAATACAGATGCAAACCTATTTACGTCGCCTTTTAGACTTATATGGCAAACTGACTGAGCTGGGAAACGAACCCAGGATTCGATTCCTCGCTCAAGCAGTCTGACATATAAGTCCAAAAGGCAACGTATATAGGTTTGCATCTGTATTTAGTTATTTCTTGTGAGCCTTTGGCTTTCCAGTCTGTAACAGAATTAAGCAACCTTTAAGTAACAGAATTTGACGTAATTTTGATAATACTTTGTACGTATTCAAAATAGGTATGTATACTTAAACTGCTAATTCGGTCACTGAAAAAAAATGAAGAAACCAAACTGGGTTTTACGGCTTAGGTTTAAAAGGTATACACTCCGCCTACCTTATAACAGCCACGCGCCGCATGCGCATGCACCATAGCACCGTTTCGCGTGACTCTGCGTAGTAATACAAGGCCAACTAAGATAGGAGCTGCATACATCGCAGCGAGGAACGCAGTTACTATCTCAGTTGGCATTTGGCATTGTAGACAAAACAGCATGAATGTTAAATTTGGGTCGGCGCAAACCGGAATGGTTTTCGTATTTTCACATCTCAGTTTATAATTTTTTAGGCTAGTTTCTTATAATTTTTCTTCGGCGATCTATTGGCATAAATAATTTTAATTTTTACCGCATTTTTAATGCATTAGATTTTTGGTCTCATGGTAATTATTAGCAACTAAGTACATGAACACACACACTAATGAAACGTCAAGGTTAGTGTAAGTGTGCAAAAGGATCATTTACTTACAGGATGCACAAATTTACTTGTTGAATATTCAACAGAAATTCTCCTAGATGCTACATTTTAAAACGGATTTTTAGCAAGGGATTAACTGACGGTAAGTAAATAGAACTTTGGGGCCGTACTTGATGTGGAGGATCGAGAAAAATGGTTCTGGGAGGAATGTCCCTTTAAGCAACAAATATCTCAAGACAGGGCTGTAAGATTTCACATCAACACTCACTGGCCTTACTGAAGCGTCTTGCCGTATGGTCATTAGGAGGCATCGGATGCGGCACGTCCACATATTCCTCGTGAAGGATGTGGCTGGAACTTATGATCGCAGCTAGTCCAGCGATGATCGATAAAAGGCCACGAATCTGAAACAATATTTTGAAATATTTTGGGTCACACTTAGGAGCACAGCTAGTCCAGCAACGATCGAAAAAAGGCCACGAATCTGAAACAATATTTTCAAATATTTTGGGTCACA
>JAHWFP010050934.1:34984-47948 GCA_023313725.1 Lithobius niger | reverse complement strand
TACAGCGATTTATGTCTATTTATTAATGAAAGATTATGGAATTGTGACTGTAGTGAAATAGCTGCATGTATCACCAAGACAAGAATTGCGATTCATGCCTTTATACATGCTCCTTTAGCATGTATAAACTGATCCAAGTTTTTTTTATACAAAAGAAGCAAGAGTCAGCAGAAAGGTCAAACCTTCTGGAAATAGTTAGAATAAAGGTTTAAAAAAACAACAGTGTCATATCTTTTTACGTGTATGAAAGTAAGCGTCAGGCTAGATTCGTATATGTTTTTACCTCTATTCTGCAGATGTTAGGATAGTTTGACCCTCCAGAAAACTTTATTGAGTTCGAAATATGCACTAATTTCTGATAATTTGTTACAGCTCTACATAAAACACCCAACAGGCGTTCAGAATTATTTCCACTACAGATACTTACCAAATGAACATCAACTAACTCTAATGCTAATCATCAAGGTATACCAAACCATTCTTATTTATTACTATCTAGAAAAGGAACATTGTCGAACATATTCGGTTATTTTTATTCCCTTTTTGTAAATCTTCAATGGTCGAAACTGTGGAAACCCATCACCTATCTGAAACTGGTTAATACTCAAAAGGTAAACCAACAACGGGGTTGTTGTGAATAACTTTAGGAGGGTGTTCCTAAAGATATTTCCACACTGGCCCCCCAACAATGCTTTTGGTATCTGTTCCTTGATTTATACCCACAGGCAAAAACAGTTTCACAAAGACAAAACCTAACCCCTTTCTAAGTACCCCTTCCACACTGGACCCCTACATCGTGGCCTGGGTCCAGACCAGTACTTTTTTCCTTCCAGGGACATTTTCGGTGCTATCATTGTTACTTTCCACCTCCTACTTCAGCCCCTCCCTTTATCTCGTAATTGGCTGAAATCAATCCTGTTTGGGGATCATCAGTTAGGAATAAAACCATTCTGATCACGCAACTGGAATGGCAGATCTGGATTGAACGGGTTGAGCTGTGAGTCTACCTATTCAGTTTTGCATTGTTTTAAACGTTGAAAAATCAGAAGTGAGCAGCCATAATATCAAAGCGTAAAAAAAACAGCAGTAACAGGGTGCTAGGTGTTAAACAACGAACATTAATATATAATCCAGATCAGTAATAATGAAGGTGTAAATTTGGGTAAAGTTTACTTTACGCTCATTCTGTGCAAATTTGAACACCGACCGTTTCCACACTGAAATGCCGGATCTGGGGTGGGATCTCTAGTTCCGAATGCGACCAGGAAATGAAAGCCTGGGCCTGGATGGCTGGCCCACTGTAAAAGGAATGATTCTCGGGCCCAGGTTGGTCCAGACCTTTCTGCAAAGTGGAAGGGGTTTAAGAATGATCCCAATCAGCAGGGCTCCACTGATACCACTTTTTGCCAATACGTTCCAATACCGATATTAATCAGTTACTAGAAGTGCGATCCTGTACTGCATTATTTTTCTCAAAAATAAAGAGCTAGACGATCTGTGCCATTACCAGTTTGATTTTGTGCTGAAAGGGCAATGCTTATGTACAATTTTCAGTTTTTTTACTTTGTTGTAGATTTACTCTTGAGTCTTTTTTTTTAAATATATTTTATGGTTCTTTAACTAGAGAACAATATGCGCTATGAACATGACATCAGCACCATTCGAAACCTAAGGAAAAAAACTGTGTAAAGGTAAATATTGGCCAATATTTAGCAAAATTATAACAAAAATTACTACCCGTATCGGTATTGGTGAACCCTGCCAACCAGAAAAGCGACGAGAAGGAATGGCCCCCAGGACAGTAATTATCAAAAACAGAAAAAGAAAACCCATCTGCAATTTAATTACCCTGAACTGTTTTGGATAGGTAGCTCTCCTGCATCTCATGGTTTTGTACGTTCCATTGCAAACAAACAGAAACAGCACCAGAAGTGAAACAGTGAAACATAACAGCACCTCTGACGAAGAGGGAAGGGGCCAACAGGAGAAGGAGGAGGCAAATACCAAAGGACGATGGACAAGTGCAATCAACATGTGTCCAGTCACGATCAGACCATTTGATAAAAATTTTAACGTTTGATCCAGGACGTGATGACAAACAGTCAACCCCATGAATGTAAGGAAGGCTGCTAACTCTATACGCTTCTTGTACTCCAAGTACATCAATATGCTGTATCAAACTTTCAATTTCATGGATCTTGTTGTTTTAACCTCTCGCGTTCCAAGAATCGAAAGAATAATTGCAAATGAATTTAAGTTAGGTTAAGAAAACATTTAAGCCCTATGTTATGACCCGTTCATCTCTTCCTTCAAAGCACTCATTCAGGATGTAGCAAAAGCCAAGGTTGATTGAGACGCTGCACATGTCACTTTACTTGTTTCCTCTACTTCATGCATATCGTCATGCTCTACACTAATTATCATACTAATTCCTTCTGTATTGACACTCACACACTGTGAACCATCCTCCAAATCTTTTGTGTTCTGTGTAGCTGTATTACCACCATCACACACTTTGATTATCTGATCCGATGGTGTCTGGACACATGTTGATTGCACGTGTCCATCGTCCTTTGGTATTTGCTTCCTCTTTCTCCTGTTGACCCGATCCCTCTTCGTCGGAGGTGATATTAGCAGAGAGCCATCTGTTTCACTGCTTGATTTTTCTTCATTGGTTGGTATCACGTCAGAAGCTACTGGTGAGATGCACCCTCAGTGATACGTACTTGGCATTAAACTCGGACCTGAACCCGGTGTCGTCGGATGCTCAGTCACATTGTGCACCACTTGGCTCTGGTCTCCTGGTTGCCGCAAAAGATTGGTTGCTGCATCCACAGTCCGAAGAACACTTTCCTTATGTGCTTGTTCTATTGACAATGCACGCAGATGTGGGCACAAATCCCATGGGTCGCGGAAACACCCACACACCACACATGCCACGCTCGCGCAAACATAACGTAAATGTCCGCACAGTCCACAGCACAGACAGCACGGCACACAGTCTGCAACCACGACCAACGTGGGAATGCCCATCACGTATAGTTTCCACAGAGCTCCGTTACTGATGCCCCACTCCACGTATCTGAGTTCAGTGCTGCATTATCCAAATGAAAATCCAACAGTGCGGTTGGCATAGACAGGGTTTCATAGACCTTTGGACCCTGTCTGAGTTAAACATGTCTAAACTCCTCCTATTTTTGCAAGATTTGTTCCAAGATGCCCCAGTGCCTACGTGCTGGATGTTCACGGTCCTAGTTACAGTTTACAAACGTGACAGTGATCATTCTGACCTGTACAGCTATAGACCGATTGCGCTGCTATCGTGCACGCGTAAGGTGTAGGAGTGAATGCTAATTTTTTGACTAAATTGGCACTAAGAATACCATGAATGCTTGTCTGCTGTCCAATTCCGGTACAGATCTAGAAGAGGAGCACAAGACGCAATCTTATACCTTCTGTCCAGCATCAGAGAAGCTTGGTGCAAGGGCTCACGGTGCTTGCTGTGTTTCTAGACATACGAGCCGCATATCACACAGTGAACATTGCCTGGGCAAAGACATCGCTAGAGAGCATGGGCATAGGAAGTCGTCTGTCTTCATCAATTATACGTCTTTTGGGTGTAAGATGCTTTGCAACAAGAGCGAATGGGGGTTGGTCATGTCAGGCAGCCACTGACCACGGGTTACCTCAGGGTAGCTGTTTGAGCCCTGTGTTCTTCACCATAGCTATTAATGATGTACTCAAGGAGATGCAGCATGACACAAACATAGTCTGCTATGCTGATGATGTGGCGCTTTGGTTTGTGGGGGATGATCTTGACATACTCACATATGTGTGTTCAAGGAGCCATTGATCGTGCGGTTTTCAGTTTTGCTAGCAGGGGACTGTCACTTGCTCCTGTGAAAACAGAAATTGTTATCTTTTTACGCTCTGCTGAAGTCTGCAACACCCAAATACTTATTACTATAAACAACGTCCAAATTCTGCTGGTAAATCGTGTAAAAATACTTAGGTGTATGGCTGGACAATGGTTTAAGATGGAACAGGTAAACGACTGAAAGATAGGTGTATGGCTGGACAATGGTTTAAGATGGAACAGGTAAACGACTGAAAGAATATTCCTTGAGAATATTGAAAGTCGTTTACCTGTTTTAAAAGCTCTGGTACGTTATCGTAACATACCCAGAAAGTCATTCCAAGCCCACGTGCACGGGATGCTCGGTTATCATCTTCCGCTTCTGACCACAACGCAACGCCACTTGCATAGGCTGCCAGACTGAACGATCCTACGAACAGTGACAGGATGTCTTGTCACGACCCTCATTCAAGCTTTTTGGGTCAAGGCATGCAAACCGCCACTTCACCTAAGACCAGACGAAAACCCCCTTGTAGGAGGGGGGGGGGATAGAAATTTTTCGTAACTTATGGGATAGGGGTGAAACCATTCTTTACTCAAGCAGTATAAAAATATGTACAAGAGTGTGTGACTTCATACGCTAGTACCTAGAATTTTCTTCTGCAACAAAATTTCCTAACCTATCTATCGGAGTAGAAACCATTTTCTCTATCTTTAGTAATCGTAGATTGATTTTAAATAAACATTTTGTCTTTTATTTAACGCGTAGCGTCAAACTATGTCTCTCATCACCACTGCTACTTGATGCGATCACGCTTTCGTCAAGCCGCCATCGTGCCGGGAAAATGGAGCTTAGCAAGCCTAAATGGCGTAACTATAAAAATAGTTATAGTACTGGCTTACTATAATAGTTATAGTAATAATAATAATAGTAATAGTTATAGGACTGGCTTACTTCAACCGGCGTTACCGTGAAATGACACTGAATACCCGCAAATGGCTTAAACTTAACAATGACTCGCCGTGTTTGTCGAGTTGACACTAAATAATTAAGAAATAATGGTCCGCCAGGTTCTTGAATGATTACCTGACCCCTAAGCGTTGTAATATGTTCGACATAGCTACCCAAATTGTTAATACGCAAAGATTACTGCGGTGGTTATGACCAAAACGAGAATAAGACGCCATTCTTTTTTCTTCGTTTACACCCGGGGGGGGGGGGGGGACTATCCCGAGCTTTTTGTATGTTGTTTTCCCATTAGCTGCTGATTTTGCTGACTCCGCTGACGTCACAATACAGCTCAACAGCTTACGCACATTCGCACAAGTCAAACCGGAAATGCTCCAGTATGCATTCCTCCTGTGACGTCACGCAATGAGCTGGGAGTGATCAACCTTACTATATATTATCATTGACTAATCTTGGTTTCAACTAAAAGGCGATTAGGATTAGCCAAAGAGTAACCTCAAACACAGCGTCTGCAGAGGAAGCTGAATTTCTTTTAAAAATCGACAAACCGCTGGAATTAGGCTTACGATATGTTTCAAGACTACCATTTTTGGTGAACTAACGTTTTAAGCTAAGATTTCAATTCGCTTTTGAAGAAAATGCTTACGTGTGCAAACAATCAAGTCGAGGCCAGGCCCCGAGTTCACCTAATAGCACCTTTATCGATATTGCAAAAAGGGGCTATGTCAGTGATTGGGGGTGATTTGGATTGCTAGATGAAATTCGTCTTATGCCACTCCAATAAAATGTATGTGTATAAGGGCGGCTTATATACTACGTTTTAGTTGAATGACAATTACAGTACTATAATTTTCTATGAAAACTTCCAAGTGAATTCATTGATTTTTTTTAGCGAGTTTCAACATGGCAGAATAAAAAACCGCAAGATTTCTTCCAGTCTGTGTCAATACTAGCTAACGACATTTTATTTTTACGGCAAACTTTTTGTCTTTTACTAATATATTAATGATGTTAAATCCCGTTCAAGTTCATGCCATTCTTTGCCTTGGTCATGACGACACTGCTTTACAAATAATAATTTGTAACTTCTTTGGTAATAGGTAATCAAAATTGATGAAACTCAGGTCATTTGTGTCACAGAAGATGAACATGAAATTTGCAAGCTGAACTGCCTTCAAGTCAAGCTCTTCAGACGGATCGAATGCAGGTATTGTCATCGTTGGCTATAATGATACATTTTATTTACTGTACTACTTCTTTTAGCAAAGTACACCAACAAAATCTTAAAATAGACTTTGTTTTTTAATCACTTTTAGTACTTCTCATGGCCAGACAAAGTTAAAGTGAATTTTTGTTGTAGATTAATGTAAGAATATTGACTCTACAGCCCAGCCACACTTGTGCCGTTTATACGCGAGCTGATTAGAGTAAGTCACACCGCATGATTTGCAGCTCATGTTACATTTTCCTTCGTGACGTCTTTCGTGTCTCCGTTTATACTTATTGTTCCTGAAAGTCTTTTCGCAGTACTGACACAAGAAAATCTCATTGTCAGACATCACTCGTTTTTTTTCTTCATCAACATCTTTGGTCCTTTTTTTTTACCGAACCCGTCTCTTCGTTTGTCGGAAGAGACGAATGTGAAATCCTGGTATGAACCGTAGCTTTTGCTAAATCGGGAAAATACTTCCGACAATCTTCGCAGGAATATGCACATTCAAACTTGATTTTTTCAAGCGTGGTCATTTTTCCATCGCATCTGCCGTTGTGCACCAAAACTTCATCGTAGGAAGAACGAGTCCTCCGCAATCGAGACAAGTAAAGTTTAAAACGCAAGGCTTCTGCAAATGACTTTCCACCTTTTCTCGCGATAAAAACTCAACCTTGCATTTCTCACACTGGAACCTCGAGGCCACCTTGTCCTTGGCAGGTATGGTTGATGTGAAGATTGACGTAATTATCCGCGCCTTTTATACCCACCGTATCAAATGGTCCACGCGCTAGAAAGTCACACCCCTCATCCGTAAAAAAAATACACGTAACTTGTGAAAAAAGCTCACTGTGCTTTAAAAAAAAACAACCGCAAAAAATATTCAAATAGCACGGGTTTTCATGATGAGTAACCCAACGAGAAAGTTTTACACGCCAAACACTTTTTTAACTGCAAAAAATTAGTAGAGGACCTGCAGAGGGGTACTGGGGGTTGCTCAAGAGAGCCTGCTTTCCACCAAATTTTCTACTACTGCCCTCTTGCAACCAGCCAAGAAAGGTAGGTGGATGTCAGCGGCAGACCGAATATAAGTCCTGTAAAAGAAAAACAAGACAGACCATTTGGCAGTAAGCCCACACGAAGAGACTGGGTCCCCTTCACAGCCTCAAGTTCCGAGCACCAAGCCAGATTGTATTCCAGCCCGATGCCCAGATACCGCACAGACTTAACAGAGTTCACCTCTGCCACACCCACACGTATGGCCAGAATTGACCACTGGTGAAAACAACGAGTTCGGTCTTCTGGGGAGAGGGAGCCAAACCTCTATCTGCCAGGAGACTCTGACCTCTGCCAACCACAACCTCCAGGGCAGTAACTAGGGTGACAAGGTCCCGCCCAACAACCTACATTACCAGGTCATCAGTGTAGGCTACAACATTGACAGACAGCGTCAGTTCCATAAGGACCTCGTTGATAGCGACGGCAAACAGGAGGGAGCTGAGGCAGCTACCCTGCGGCAGCCCCCTGTCTGCATTCCCCACACCAGACCAGAATCCACCAACCCGGATGACAAAGCTACGCCCGTGAAACAAGCCGAGGATGGCCTGTACAAAGCCTCTTGGGCAGACGTCCAGCAGGGCTGCTTCCACCCAATCCAGATCAACTGTGTCGTACAGAGGTCTAATATCCAGAAAGACCACTGTGACGACACAGCCGTCCAGCCACACCTCTCGAATGCTGGAGTCCAGCAGGAGAACCGCATCCTGCGCACCTGTATGCTTACGAAAGCCAAACTGGCGGCAGTAAAACCACTCGCTGCTCTCCAGGAATACCTCCAGCCGCCTAGCAACCACAGGAAAGAAGGGCGATGGGGCAATACCTCACGACTGAGGACCGTGGCTTCCCTCGGCCCAAGACCGGGTCAGGATCCAAAAGAGCCATGCCTCTGCAGCCGGGGAACCGTCTAGCACTGCCTGAAAATGGAGGAGTTCCCTGCGTGCCTCATCGCCAAGGCCTCATAAGTGGCTGTACAAGATATCATCAATACCAGGAGCACCGCCTGACTTGCAGGTGGCAATAGCGGCCTTTAGCTCCACGGGCTGGAAAGCAGTGACAGCCCAGGACACACCCGAAGGTCGTACCCGGATTGGCCGGGAAGCCAAGGGGGAGTCATATACTGCCGAGAAGTATTGGTAAAACGCCTCAGCCATGCACACCCCCGAAGGACCTGACCGCTGCCATCAAAGACTACAACAATAATGTGTTTAGACAATTATACTAAGACGATGTGTGTACAACACTTAATCATGTTATAATAGACTGGTGGGTGATAATACAAACGATGGTTACAACAATAATTTTGCATTACGCGCCACTTCTCTGCAACATACTTCAAGCTGTAACCCCATTTTAGAAAAAGGCACTTCCCCATACGACGCTTTTACCTGTCTGCCAAAATTTAATTTTTGCCACTTTTCCTAGTTCGGTCTACAGGTGTCTTTATACCCTATAAGAATTAACATGGGAGCCTTCAAATTAGCTAGCTAGATAGTTCCTAGTAACACAAATCAACGTTATTGAGAGCACTGTTTCTCCATAAAGGACATGTTCCAACACCTTAATGTTGAGGTTTTCTCTTTGTTACTGGTCCTAAACACCTGATTCCAACGATTTGCAAAGATTCTACCGCATGGGGAATTTACACCTGTAGGCTGAAATCACATATAAGCTTCTAACAGTTAAAAGATACAGCCTCAAAGCGAGCTGCCATACTATAGTTTATTGAGCTTAGTGGACCGTGTGCGGTTACATTCACACAGTAACCAAACTGGAAGAGCCACTGTTCCAATGTGCCATTAAAGTGACTTGAAGGAGATTCAGGTCCTACCGCCATACTGGCATCTACAACAACTGTGTGTGTGTGCATGTGTATGTGTGCGTGTACCTGTGCGCTACGCAACACCTACTCAACTTTCAAAGCACCGTGGTGCTGGTGTGGGTGGGACTGAATGAGGGAGAGGAGGAAACCAAGGAAAGATGGGGAACCGTTGGGGGATACCCAGGTGAACCAAAAATCACGAGGTGGAGTCGCCCTACAAAGGCTAATAGTTCTGCGAATAGTTCTGCCTGACAACGAAAATTAAGCTCTGACAATAATTAAATGTCATCTACATTGCTGCGACACATTAGCAAGTGTTTATATATTTACACCGTAAGCAAGAGAGGAGCAGCAGCAGCAATTAAATTTATCGTTAAAATTAAAAGTAACGTTTTTTCATGTTTATCTTTATATTTATGTTTGTTTATTTTTATTGAGTCTATCCGATCCTTACACCATTCACTCATTAGAAAACTACACTTACATTACTTAAACCTACCAACCAGACAGCCAATAAGCAACTGAGCACCGCCCGTACAATCCCAGTCGAACCCTGGCAGCGAGACGAGCAAGCACTGAGGCGTTACCTGAAACAGACGATCCTTAAGTCACCAGAGTTGTCCCTACTCCTACAAAACTTAGCCCTAAGTGAGTGCCTCTCTGACACAATATGAGGTTGGACCCCAAGAGCACCGAGTAGCTGAACGTCGCCCCGACACAAAAACGACACCACTGCTTAGCCCAAAGTAGGCAGAAGAACAGAAAGTGCCGAACAGTTTCCTCCTCATTCCCACAGACACACCCTGTGAAACTGCTCCATCCCATACGATACAGATGGACGCGAAGCTGGACGTGCCCAGTCCTTAGCCTGGACACCAAACCCGAGTTCTTCCGCGAGAGGTGACCCAGGGCAGTGGGCGAGGATACAGTAGGGTGTATTTCAAACAAGGTACGCCATGTTGTACCCCTCTCCCATCTAGTTTACCACTCTCTTCTAGCTAGTCCAGAGACAAACGGACCCAGATCTTTGTAACCCAAAGGGAACCTAATCGGGGCAGTCCTACACTCGTACCCAATCTTAGCCAAACCATTTGCTACCTCGTTACCTGTGACACACGAGTGGCCAGGAACCCACATCAAACAAACGCTGATGCCATTCCGAAAAGCCAAGAACATTCCACTCGATTTTTGCAACAATCGGATGGGAAAACCCCATAGACTGAAACGACAGCCTGAGAAAACCCAGACTAGCTGTGAAGTCTGAATAGACACAAAACCGAGGCAGAGATAAATCAAGACCAATATCTACAGCCACACAGATTGTAATCAGCTCTCTGAGCAACACTGTCAGTAGGCCGGCTGGGAAATAGCTGCATTCAAGATGGTGAGTCAGGATGCAAATTCTAACACCACCCTCAAAAGAGGAAGAATGGGACGACGCATCACAAGATATGCTGGCATAGCCAGAAATAACCAGGTATTGGCTGGGGGCAGAGCCCCCACCCTGAATGGCCGATAAGGCGGCTCAACACCAAACCAATGGGTGAGGCGAATGCAAGAGGAGATGGAGCGAAAAGCATCCATAGCCTAATGCCCCAGCACCCCACGATCTCCCTGCGGAAGTGTGGTGTACTTCATAATAACACGTGCTAAAGGATCCAAGGTATCCCTGGCTGCTCACAAACACACCTTGGTAAGTATTTCTCCTGCCGTCACATCTGGTGGGCTTTCCCGCGTCTCATATTTGAGTGCCAAGGCAGGAGTCTTCAGGAGACAGACTGACACAGTTCGCAAACAATCGTTCAACGAAACCTGAACGACTTGCAAAGTACGCCGGAACTCGGGAGAAGTGGAACATGGAAATTCGCACAAGCTCTTACGTAAACCATGTAGAAAGCCAAAACTGTGGAACGTTTTATTGTGAGCTTGTTAGAAACAACATATGCAAACCTATTTACGTTGCCTTTTGGACTTATATGTCAGACTGCCTGAGCGGGGAATCGAACCCAGTACCTTTGGAACCAAAGGCCAAGGTCTTACCGCTGAGCCAGACTGACACGGCCAAAAGGAAACGTCCATAGGAAGCATTTAACACGTGTATATATATATATAAACAAACACTATCCAATCGCCACTGGAGGGATGCTTATTTGCCGCGCCATCCTCCAAGTGAAACGAATGGAACACTTAAACGTGAAATAATGATCAGGCATGACAGAAGACCCGCTTCGTTTTTGGACAACTGATTCAAGACCCATGACATCTCCACAGATGGATGCGCCGAGAACAACCTCCTACCGACATTTCACCCTGACCACTCAACATCCCATGCAGCCAACGCGAGCCCGTTCAACAGAGGATTCAGATCCCTCGGCGCCAACACGAAGGAGACTTCATTGGAACTACAGAGATACAGGGCCCCACGATGCGCAGGTTGTCGGCAAGTTTGTTGCCAAAACAGCCTGTGTGGCCCTGCACCAAGTGAGGGAAACTTCACGATCCACCTGGAGTGCCCCCAACAATGACCTGCCTATATCATACGGTATGCCAGGGATCAAGGAACTCAAAAAAGCGTTCATTTTTGGCTTGTTGTTGTTGTTATTTGGATACGTTTATACAATGGTCTCCATAGAGACTAAACCTAGAAAGCTGGTTCTTAGGTCATTTGAAAGAGCTACTTCCGGAGATTTGCCCTTTATAGAAATAGAAATTTCAGTTGGTCGCGCCATTCCGGAGTCACGGGGAAATTTGTTTAATAAAACCTTGACCCATAGCCTTACGCCCTAATATAAAAGCTAAACTACTTAATCTACTTAACTGTTAAACCACTTAACCACCACATAGAGTTACGGGGCCATGAACGGTCAGTTTTACTGTTTTATATTGTTTTAAATAATTAAATAACAGTTCCAATAATTATACACGAAAATACAATTAAAACAATAGCCCAACTTTGAAAACTTGATGCCAAAACAAAGGGAGAACAATTTTAGGCTATACACTCGACTACTTTCTGGTTCAGTATTCTTCAGTCAAGTTGTCTACTTTCCGTTTATTATCCTACTGATGATACATATATAATTCTGTAAGATTTTCAACCACTTTTCTACGCATGAAATTTCAACATTACTTTCTAGGACATTTCCAGGTTTTCAGGACTCGTACAAATCATGAATTGGCTGTACAGTTGTGTTAAGCGCAAGAAGACGATTAGCAATAAGACGATTAGTTTTTAACCATTTTCCAGCGATGTCATATTTAGTCAAGTAGAATTGCACCAATCATTAGCTGGCCAATCGTGTGGAAAAGTTTTAAAAAATGGTAAAAACATTTGAACACAGCAGTAAGGTTTCACGTGGACTAAACAGTACAGCAACATTGCAGTATCTGAAACCTTACATGAAAGTTAATTTGTGTTCCTTTGTAATATGTTCCTTTGGATCAGTTTAACCGTACCTTAAACATCATACGATTCGTTCGGTTTTCTTATTCGTGGATGCTTTCACTTCGCGCTTCCTAAAAGTGTGCGTAAATTTTGGTCATCACTATCGTGAGTATTTTTTAAATCTTTAGTCTGCACATTGCGGTTGGATTTTGCTAAAATGCATTGCTGCCTAATAACAATGTTGAAAACAATACACAAGAATAAAACCGTTCGTTTACAGCTCTGTAACTCCGGAATGGCACGAACAACTGAAATTCCTATCCGGAAAAGGCGGCAACAGCGACAATGGCTCTGATAAATGAGCTAAAAATCAGCTTTCTAGGACTAGTGGTTAAGTCTGTAGAGTGAACTCAATAGACGTGTCCAACAAGTCCACCACCCTCACCTAAGCCTAATATGAAAGTTACGATTCCAGCTTAAGTCCACATCTCTAATGTGACAAATAGGAAATTAATTAACTAAACAAAAAACGGCTTCACCTTTTAGAAAAAAAAAACATTAGGGCTCGTATCCCCATACTCACAGCCGTGAAGGTACACGAATACTACTACCGAACTGTCCTACTACCGAACTGACAGCATATAAGCGAACACGACGGAGGTCTG